>JAJOOO010009113.1:0-45564 GCA_029582685.1 Solanum piurae | reverse complement strand
CGGCCTCCTGAGATTCAAGATTTTCTTATTAAACCTCTCTTTGATTTAGAAGAACTTCTAAATAAAAAGTTTACCGAATTTAGTGCTAAACCTGTCTGAGTCTTTTGCTGATGAGCTCGAACAAGACTTTGATTTTAAAGAGAAGGTTTCATTAGAAGTTAATAAACTTCGTGGTTTTCCTAAAAAGAATAGTGGAGATCCCATGTTTTCTTACAAACCTAGTATGCAGACTTATTACTATTCTCGGCCAACTCTTCAAGATGTGTTGATAGAGGACAGAGACTGGAATCAAACTAACACCTCTTATAGTGGTAATGAGATTTATGAATGGAATCTTGATGGACTGACTGATAGACAGTTAACTATTCTTGTTCATCGTATGCTGATGTATTCCACTATCTGTAAAAGTACCAAAAATACAAATAGAAATATTTGCAAAATGATTATTGCAGGTTTCACTGGTCAACTTAGAGGTTGGTGGGACAATTATATGAGCATTGAAGCAAAAGCGGTTGTAATCAATGCTACTTCTAGTACTGAAGAAATTGATAATCTAGGCATGGCTCTAGTTTCTAATAGAGTAGACGCGGTTTATACCTTGGTCTTAACCATTTTGGAACATTTCAATGGTAGATTTACCAATCTGTATGAAATTGTTCGCAGTTTGTTAAATGCTTTACGATGTAGACATTTGGGAGAATTTTGAAGGTATAAAGATACTTATATGAACCGAGTTATGGAACTACAAGAAAATAGTTTGGAATATTGGAAAGCTAAGTTTATAGACGGCTTGCCCCCTTTATTTGCTGAGAGAGTTAAAAGGACTCTTAGGAATCCTCAGGGAACTATTCCTTATTGGAATTTCACTTATGTAAAGTTAATAGGAGCTTGCACACAAGAAGGAATAAATTTGTGCAATGAATTAAAACTCTCCAGACAGCTTAAAATAGATAAGCTCAGGGAAAGATCTCAGTTGGGAGATTTTTGTACCCAATTTGGTTTACCATATGCAGGTAAGCAGACCAAACATAGAGATACTACTAACTCTACTTTTGATAAACCTCATAGGAGGAACAGATCTAGACGAAGGTCTAGAGAAGAACGAGAAGAACGAAGATCTCATCGTAAATCTGATAGATTTACAAGAAATAGGTCTAGGCGAGAACTCGCCAAGATCAAGTGTTACAAATGTGGAAAATTTGGTCATATAACACCTAATTACAAGCTTGAAAAACTGAAGTCCTTAGAACTAGAAGAAGAGGTTCATGATAAGATCTATAGTTTCTTATATACCTCAGGTTCTGAGTCCGATTATGATTCAGATTCAAATTTTGAAGAAGAGGTCAATTTACCTGAGTCTTCTGATTCTAAGCAGACTGTTACTAATAATGCTTGCAGGTGTCATGGTGATATTTTCTCTTGTGAAAATGATGAATTTTATAAATTACAATCTCAATTTGAAGAAATGAATATTAATACGATTACTTCTGATAATGTTATCGAACTTCTAAAAGAAGTTACTGATAAAGATTTGCGTGATAAGATTATTAAATTTGATGTTAATAACAGTGCTAGTTCATCAAAATCAGTTGAAAAACCTAAGAATAATTTTGAAACTGAGTATTTTGCACCTTACTCTTTATCTAAAATTAATAATAGACTTGCTAAACAATCTGTTGTGATATGTGATACTTCTTTTAATGATTTAGAAGGAGAAATTGATAATTTGAAAAAGGAGAGTAAATCTCTTAAACAAAATCAAATGATTTGTGATCGCCGTCTTACTCAGATAGAAAGTGTTTCTAGCAAAGGTAAGAATTTTGTTGATGATAATACTCCTACAATACATACTCTTGCACAACCAGTTAACTTTGATCCTAAAAAAGATATGTTTTTGGGAATGATGCAGGTTATTACTGCTCATAAATGGTATATTAACTGCACCATTTTGACTGATAATCAATTTTCAATAACTAATGTGGCCATGATTGATAGTGGAGCTGATGTGAGCTGTATTCAGGAAGGCCTTGTGCCAACTAAGTATTTTAAAAAAATAACTCATATGGTTAAATATGCTTCTGGACATTCTTTAGATATAAAATATAAATTGCCTAATACTCGTATTTGCCAAAATAAAGTTTGCATTCCGCATTTCTTTTTCTTGGTCAAAAATCAGTTATATCCTCCAATTATACTTCGAACACCTTTTATAAATGCTATTTATCCTTTCACCAATATAACTGCTAAAGGTTTTTCTGCTACTTATAAAGAAAATACTATTAGTTATACTTTTATCACTGATCCTATTTCTCGTGATATTAATGCTTTGATTAATATGAAACAAAAGCATGTTGATTCTTTACAACTTGAATTATTTAGCGTGAATATATTTGATACTTTAAAATCCACTAAAGCACAAGAAGAAATTAAATTGATTTCCGAACAGCTTGCTATTGACATATGTGTTGATCACCTTAGTGCTTTTTGGAATCGGAAAATCCATATTGTCACTCTTCCCTACGAAGAAAATTTCTCTGAAGATGATATTCCTACTAAGTCTCGACCCAATCAGATAAATACCGAATTATTTGACTACTAAGTCTTGACCCTGTCAGATGAATATCGAATTAGTTGAATTTTGCAAGAAAGAAATTGATAATTTACTACAGAAAGGTTTAATCAAACCTTCGAAATCCCATTGGTCTTGTACTGCATTCTATGTCAATAATGCAGCTGAAAAGGAGCGTGGAGTTCCCAGGTTGGTCATAAATTACAAACCTTTAAATAAAAATTTGAAATGGATTAGATATCCTATTCCGAATAAAAAAGATTTGTTGTCAAGATTATATGACGCCAATATATTTTCAAAATTTTGATTTAAAATCAGGTTATTGGCAGATTCAAATATTTAAAGAGCATTCTTATAGAACAACTTTTAATGTTCCATTTCGACAATATGAATGGAATGTGATGCCATTCGGTTGGAAAAACGACCTTTCTGAATTTCAAAAAATTATGAATGATTTTATTAACCCATATTTGGATTTTATCATTGTTTATATTGATGATATTTTATTTTATTCCAAGACTTTTGAAATGCATATTAAGCATTTCGATATCTTCAAGAAAATAGTTATACAAAACGGTTTGGTGATTACTAAACCAAAAATGAGTTTATTTCAAACTGAAGTTCGGTTTTTAGGACATTTGATTTGCCAGGAGAAAGTTACCCCTATTCAACGATCGATTGATTTTGCTTCAAAGTTTCCTGATGTTATTACAGATAGGAAGCAATTGCAGAGATTCTTAGGAAGTTTAAATTATATTTCCCCTTTTTACAAAAAATTATCTCGTGATTTAACCCCATTATACGAAAGGCTTAAAAAGGATCACAAAACACTTGGACTAATAGTCACACTGAGTTGGTAAAGAATATCAAACGTCGTGTTCAGTCTTTACCTTGTTAACTCTAGCTAACCCTGCCTGACAGAAAATAGTAGAGACAGATGCGTCTAACACAAGTTGTGGAAGAATATTAAAGAAAATTAATCCTCTTGACAAATTGAATATCTCATACGATTTCATTCAGGAAAATGGAGCGATGCTTAGAAAAAATATGCTACGGTGGCCCATGAAATGTTCACCATCGTTAAATGTGTTTTAAAATTTCAGGATGATTTATATAATCAAAAGTTTATTATTAAAACCGATGCTCAATCTGTCAAATATATGTTTGACAAAGATTTTAAGCATGTGATGCTTCTAAATTGATATACGCCAGGTGGCAGGCACAGTTAGCCCCATTTGATTTTGAAATTCATTATAAAAAGGGGAGTGATAATTCTCTTCCAGATTTCTTATCTAGAGAATATTTAACATCTTAAGAATGAGTTTTCTCAAACCTTTCTTTACTGATAAAACTTTGGTAACTATATTAAAGGTGGTTCCACTAAACCAAGATGTACAGGAAATTATCTTATGGAAAATTATTGATAGTATGGTGATGGATATTTTCACCATTTATAATTGTGAAGAAATCATCGATTTTGATGATCAAAATTATTATTATCAAGATTATTATGATTTCTACGATCTTTTAGATGATTAAAACAAAATGTTTTGTTTGTAGGATGGACCCTCCTTAGGTGATCAAGGGTCGCGGAAGAGGGAATAACTCTCGAAGAAGGGGAAGATTTTACTCAGGTTCCTCTTCAGGATCTTCATATGGGTCCTCATCAAGCTCTCCAATATTACAGAGAGGAGGTATGAGTTTGATAAACTTATCCTCTAAAGGAGCACAAAATGAGACATCATCGTCAGTACATCTGGAAGATATCCCAGAAGAAAGCCCATTATATGCAGAATTACAGGCATATTTGTCTCAAAAAGAAAAAGATGATACCTTTGCTTCTATCGCCAAAGATGAGATTGATGATATCAAATCATATGTAAAGGTATCCAAAAAGGAAATGATATTTCTTTTAGAAAACTCTGAGATTCAGATAAAGGATGAACCATAGAAGATATTCCAACGTTACCTAATTAATGGATTATATTTCTCGGGTGAATCATATAAAACTCGATCGTACTATGAAACTATTTTGATAAGTACTGGTAGTGTTGATTTCCAGCATTTCTCAGGGTATAACACTAGTGAGAATGTTTATAACTTCTCCAAAATGATTATAAAACATATCATTTCGATAGAAGATTGGGGTATTTCCTCAATGAAAGATCGACAGATCAGTCTTAATAAGGCACCCACCAATTTTACTTACTGGGATTATATCAATGCCTTCAGCAAAGTCCTTTGTTATAATAACGAGAGGCACAAACATAGTTGGTTTGTTAAGGTTTGTTCAAAGATATTTGAGGAACCCATTCCTAATTGGTTTTTGAACTGGTGGTCATACCACGGCCCGACTGTGAAAATATTACCGGATCCATTCTTAAAATTATATAAAGAATGGATTAAGGTTTCACCTGACCTTCATAAATTATACCACACTGACCATATCTGTTATATAGAACAGATTGAACAGATCTATTTTTTCATTGAATTCTCTATTCCATGGATCCATAAATGGTCCCCAGAAGTTGGTTATACCGAGAAACAAATTCCTTGTTTATACAGGATTTATTATAATTATATTTGGGACAAATTAATGAAAAAAGATCCTAAGACGAAGGTATTATATGGTCAAGAATTTCTCAATCTCATTTCTCAAAAAATCCAAGATTATGGTACTGAGTCGCACAAAGTGTTGATAGCTGATAACCCAGTTAAACATATTGCACGAAGAATTTCCATTCAAGAAGGTAACACCGAAGATATGATAAATGACTATCTCGAAGAAGTTAGGAGAAATATTCTCCTCAATATTACTCATCATGCGAAGTCAGACACTTCTATGAGAAGTGAAACAAGTGAAGATGCTCAGGAAGATACAACTACTCAACAATGTGGAGGAGATTCAACAGATGATATCTTTAACAAATTAAAGGGAAAAGAGATATGATACTTATCTCTAACAGTAAAAGGTGCTATTAAAAAGTAGAAACAATGTTACAACGGTAGATATACTGTTGCTAGGGACCCATCATCACTGTTCCTAGATGCTTTTATTTTGCTATAAATAAGTTTGTTTTTCTTAGCTAAGAAGCAGGTTTTTAGAAAACCCTTCTCTCTCTTTCTTTTGTTCTCTCTCTTGTAAAAACTTCCTATTGTAAGTTGTGAGTATGCCGGATTACGGAGTTTAAATAATATCAAGTATTTCCATAAGCCTTTGGCCACAAGGTACTTTCTTTTACTCTTCCTTTTCTCTCACTCTCGTATCTTCTCCGATCTAAGCCATGACTATGTCCGGCTAAAGTATTATATCTATGCCGGATAACTAACTTCACTTTTATATCTACCATGAAAGATCTAGACTTTATCTAAATATGAATACTTTTATATATGGTTTCTTGACTTGGTTCCGAGATGGTGGTACAGTCAAATTCAGTACAACAAGTTAGTGGCTTTGTCTTAGTGACTCCGTCTAGCCAGCCGTGGTCTCAGCCCGATAAGAAGTTAAAAGGGCACTTCACACCCGGTTAAACTGCTAGACACATTGGCTCTCTAACAATATGTATTTGAATCTTGACAGGCCCTTTGCTTGGGTAAAAGGGATAGGTCCTTCCATACAATCATTAAACTATATAAAAATTTGTATGTATTTCGATTCGGATTTATTCCTTTGAATTCGGATGTTGACAAGTTTGATTGAAGATGACTGCGCGAATTACCGCCCATCTTCAGAGATCATGTTTCGTCCTATCGATTTGTCCGAGTCTTTTGCTGATGAGGTCGAACAAGCCTTTGATTTTAAAATGCATGTTTCATTAGAAGTTAATAAACTTTGTGGTTGTCCTAAAAAGAATAGTGGAGATCGCAGGTTTGCTTACAAACCTAGTATGCAGACTTATTACTATTCTCGGCCAACTCCTCAAGATGTGTTGATAGAGGAACGAGACTAGAATCAAACTAACACCTCTTATAGTGGTAATGAGATTTATGAATGGAATCTTGATGGACTGACTGATAGACAGTTAACTATTCTTGTTCATTGTATGATGATGTATTCCACTATCTGTAAAAGTACCAAAAATACAGATAGAAATATTTGCAAAATGATATGCTAGGAAACTAGTACAAAAGATGTACTATTATCCTAGCATATCTTTCTGAGATTTTATTAATCCCATCCGAGAACTCATTCTTATAACTAGGTTCTCCTTCAACAAAATTATTATTATTATTATTATTCTAAAAACGGATCGCACATTCAAACCATAAGGAACCTTTAACGTATTATATATGAGGCCTGGCAAGATCAATGAAAATCCTTACTATCCGGGTTCGCCCTTGACATGGGTAATTCAACGGATTTCTTAAGCGATATTTCTTAAACATGCCTGGTTTATCTATATTTGACATTGCATTTGATTGTTCAAACTATTTTCTAAATAGTAACACACACCACAATCATAGTAACTTAGTATGCTATAGTTCAACACAAACAATTTAGCCTATCATTTGGGCTGCAATATCACAAAGAAATATAAATAATAACAGTTAAGAATAGTACCTTATAATGAACACTCAGCACGAATAACCAAATTGAAATCTTTTATTCAAATACTTAGAGAATATTACAGAGAAAATATTTAGAGAGAGAGGGAGGGAGTTTTCTAAAACCTACCCCTAACTAAGCACACTTCCTCCTCTTATATAGCTGAGAGAGGAATCTTACAAAGATAAAAAAATATTGGCCCACACTTTAATAATGGCCACTACTTTACACTTAAGGCCGACACACACACATGGCCTTCTTTATTTTTTAATTGACCGACAATACTTTCGGCTACAACTAATAATACTTTATGAAAGCATCTTTTACTTTATAAAAGTTTTTTGGCTTCTTGTGTCATGTGACACTTTATCATGTTGTCTGTAGTTCCTTCATTCTTTGCCTTTTCTCTTGACAGTTGTGCTTCCACTGGAAGATTCTTCTATCTGTTGCTAATAATTTTGGAGGATAGCTTCAATGTCTATCTCCTCCTCCACAGCCTGTCCTTCACTAGCAATACATGTATTATCATCTTCTTCATTGGTATGGCTTGTCGATGCCATTGAAACATTATCGTTAATATCAATATCTAGATTTCTCATTAAATCTTTCTTCACCTCTTCCATATATAAAGCTATAGTTTCTGACTTGGAGATGAGTCCTTTCTTCATTTCAAGTTTCCTCGTTATCTTCTTAAATGGACTGAGATCCTCTATTACTTGAGGTTCTGAAGTAGCAATATTATAATATTGGCTAATTTTATCATTTATCAAATCAAGAATTTCTTGACCATGTAGCTTGCCTTCCGGGTTATTTTGAAGTAATTTACTCCAGAACTTTGTATAAAGTGTCCTTTGCAAACATGGAAATCCTTCCGAAGTAGTATGAACTTCGACTGACCATTTCATGATCCAGGGAATAGAAAATTCAATAAAGAAATACATTAATGAAATCCCTTCAAAGAAAATATTTTCTTCCTGCAAATTTATTAATTTTTGGGAGATATCCACCCATTCTAGATATAATTTCTTATATGATTCAGGTAAAATTTTTACCGAAGGACCATATAAAGTCCACCATCTGCAAAACCAATTTGGAATATGCCTGTCAAATACATTAGAACATATTTTAATGAGCCATGAATGCTTTCTATTAGCATTCTCATATGAAAGGACTTTATTAAATCCGTCAATGTACTGCGATTTTTTTTCCAGGGTGGATATAATTCAACTCCTTTAAGGTACTCATACCCCATTCTTCTGGTGCTAAGATCTTTTTTATAATCATCTTAGAAAAGTTATAAACTTTCTTCGTATTAGCAGGGTAAAAGTGCTGAAATTCAAATCCTGAAGATGAGAGTATTATCTCATAGTGCATTCTGTATTTATAAACAGTAGTAGTATATGATACTATATCCAAATACCTAGCCATTATTTGCCATGTCTCATTTCTCCATTTGAGATCATTGCTTTCCAATAGAAGTATAACTTATTTTTTGTCGTTTAGATAAAAAACTTCTATATTCTCATCATCTATCAGAATTGAGGAATATGTTGGTGGATTATTATCCGATTCCTTTTTGGATTTCATAAAATCCATGAATTCTTTATACATTGGCTGGTTCATATCAATACCACTAGTACCACTTGATGATGAGCTACTATTAGCAGCTATCAATTGCTTATTACCATGTTGAGCGAGGATATGACCTCCTCTTCCTGAATTTGTTCTTCCTCATCTTCCCCTTTTGGAGAGAGGGGGCCATGCTGGTCTCATCCTGAAAATAAGAACAAATGATATTAATTCAAATATTCTCTAGTCAAAAAATTCGGAAGACTATTATCTTCACCTTTTTTGTATTGTATTTCAAAATCAAAAGGTGCTAAAAGAGCTTACCATCTAGCAAACATCTGCTTGGAAACATCATGTTTACAATCTTTATTAAACATAAATCTTGTTGCTTGGCAATTAGTCTTTATCAAAAACTTTTGATTATATAAATCACCTTGGAATTTAAGAACACATTTCACTATGACCAAGATTTCTTTAGCTATAGTGGCATAATTTTTCTGGGCTGGATTCCATTTACAAGAATAAAATTGAACAATATAGTGGCGTTTACTATCAGGATAATATTGAGTCAAAACACCACCATATCCTATGTTTGAAGCGTCGGTTTCCACCATTTTTTCCCACTTTGGGTTGGCCAAAGTGAGGCAAGGAAGGTTTTTAACCTTTTGTTTAATCCTTTTGACTTCTTCAGTATGATCATTTGACCAAGGCTTAGGATTATTCTTCAGTCTATCATATAAAATAGCTGAATCTTTTGCTAAATCCTTTATAAATGGAGCAACGTAATTAAGACTCCCAAGAAATCTCTGCAACTGAGTCTTGTTAGTAATAACATCAGGAAATTTAGAAGCAAATTCAATACTCCTATTTATGGGACTAATATTTCCTCTTTCAATATTATGACCCATAAATCTAATATTTTTTTTAAACAAAGTCATCTTAGGTTGAGATAAAACCAAACCATTCTGCATAATAATTTTCTTAAGCAATTCTAAGTGTTTGAAATGAGTTTCTATATTTTTAGAAAATACCAGAATATCATCTTTATAAACAATTATGAAATTTCTATATGGTATGAAATTATCATTCATAATTTTCTGAAATTCAGAAGGAGCATTTTTTAATCCAAATGGCATAACATTCCATTAAAATTGCCCCATTGGCACATTAAAAGCGGTTTTAAACCTATCCGACTCCGCAATCTGAATCTGCCAATAACCTGATTTCATATCAAATTTAGAAAATATAATAGCATCATAAACTCTATCTAATAAATCCTTTTTATTAGGAATGGGATACCTGATCCATCTTAATGCTTTATTAAGCGGCTTATAATTAATTACCAGATGAGGTGCTCCCCTTTCTTGTTCAGCATGCTTATTAACATAAAATGTTGTACAAGACCATGGTGACTTGGACTGCCTTATAAGGCCTTTTTGAAGAAAAGAACTACTTTCTTTTTTGCACAACTCCAGGTATTCTGAGTTCATTTGACAAGGTCTTGCCTTGGTTGGAATATTATTCTCATCAAATTCATCTTCATACGGAAGACTAACAACATGCTTTTTCCTGTTCCAAAAAGCATTAGGGTGATCTCCACAAATATCAAGAGAGAACTGATTAGTCAAAATAGCAATCTTCTCCTGTAATTTAGGATTTTGTAAAATATGATCTACTTCAATACTATTAATTTCTTGTTTTATAAAATTAACTTGGTTATTTTTTTAAATCAATTTTGCAGTTAAATCATTTATCATTCTAGTAAATGGTTTTGTAACAAATTCCATTATAAAAGGTTTGTTATTCCAAGTACCAATAATTTTATTATTATCCCAATAAGTAAGTGGGAAAATATCATTTATAAAAGGTACTCCCAAAATAATTTGATTGGTAATATTTTTTACCAAAATAAAGCTTTGAGGAACACAACTCTTACCTTTGCAAATAAAAGCTTTTGGTAATTTAAATTCAATATTCATTTTGCTACCAATAGCAGAACGAAGACTATGAGTAGTTTTATGAAAATATCTTGAAGGTATAAGCCCTTCTTGAATTCAATTTAAATCGGCAGCACTATCAATAAGCGCTATAAACTTTTTTTTATAATTATAATCTATAAGAAGAGTAATTTTAGTGTAAAACTTTTGAGAAGTAAAAGCTTTAAGACTATATAGAAAATCTTTCTTATCATTTTTTAAATGAAGGTTTTTCATAAAATCAAGACTATTATTTTCTCCTTCAAGAGAAGATGACGATTCTGAGGCATTACCCAATTCTTGAAGACTTTGAATAGCATCGAGTCTTACCTTAATTACGACATTATTTTCTTTAAGACTTATAATGTCTTCTTTGAGATTATCAATCTCTTTCTTTAAATCACTGATAGTAGTAGGAGAACTTATTAATTTCCTCCTTTCCAGTAGGAGGTTTTTAACCTCTGCTATGGTATATTAACCTTCTTTAGTAGGAATTTCTTCAGGAATATAATCCTTATTTTTCCCTATAGAAGTATTAGTATTACTAATCTTATCAATAGTTTGAGCTCTTATTTCTGGATCCTTGATATCTTGTAAGAGCTCTAATACTTTGTCATTATCAATGACATTGAGGCTCAACTCTTTGAATTGAGAATAGATCTTATAAAGATCATCTTCCTCATTAAGATTCTTTTCACATACTATCCCTTGTTGGCACGGTGAACATTCATCTTTAGAAGTCATATAATCTTCTTGTTGGAGAGCCTTAAGATCCTCACTTGTTGATGACGATTTTTCACTGTTGTTATCATCAGATTCTGGTCTTCGTGAATCATAATTAAGCATAATCTTATAAAGAGAATCTTTTATATTGTCATCTATGTCAAGGCTTTTAATTTTTTACTTGACTCTGCAATCCTTTGTATAGTGACCATATCTTCCACATTTGTGGCAAGTATCCGACTTGTTATAATTCTGGTGATACTTTTTCCTTCTTTTAGAAGAGTCTTATTTTCCTTCTTCAGCTCTTCTAAGCTTCTTTTCAATCCTCTTTTTCTTCCATTTTTCATAATCCTTTCTGGAAGACTTCTTCTTTTTAGGAGTATGTTCTTTTTCTTTAGATTTCTGTTTAGGAACATCAAATGCGAATTGTTCACAAAATTCTCCTAATTATTTTCTTTCATTTAAGCGATGTCGCTTAATCTGTTGATTCAATTTAATCTCATTACATAATGCTAATTCTTCCTGGACGAAAGTACTTATAAGCTTTCCATAAGTATAATCATCTTAATTTATACTATGATTATCTCATCTAATGGCCTTCCTGACCCTTTCTGCAAATAGATTTGGCAGACCATCTATAAATTTAGATTTCCAATGAGTGCTATTACACTCTGGTAATTCCATAACCCTACAAAGAAACACATCTTTATAATACCTAAATGATGTAAGAGTTTTACATCTTAGGTTCTGTAGCAAGGTTCTAATGGTCTCACTATTATCTGATCATCTTCCCGAGAAATGTTCAATAATATTCAGAACTAGTGTATAAACTGCGTTCTGAATATATTGTTCTACTTCTTGCTTTACCGCCTGGAGAACCTTATCTATTTGATCCTGATTGAGATAATTATTCCACCAGCCTTTCAATTGGACTGTAAATCCTGCAGTAATCATATCTGCAATAGTCTTATCACTATTTTTATTAGTCTTACAGATAGTACTGTACATCAACATTCTATGCACTGTTGTATAAATCTGTCTATCTGTATAACCATCTATGTTTCATTCATAGATTTCCTTCCCATTATAACTATTAGTTATAATATGTTCATGTTCCTCTAATAGAATATCCTGAGAAGTGGGTCTAGGATAATAGTACATCCTTTGTACTGGTTTTCTAGCATACCTTTCTGAGATTTTATTAATCCCATCAGAGAACTCATTCTTATAACTAGGTTCTCGTTCCACAAAATTTTCAGCAATGATTGGATGTACCTACCACCCTTAAATTTCTTTTCCAAGAAATTTTCAAGCTCTGAATAATCTTTTATCTTGAAATCATCAATTTCTGGCGGAGGTTGCAGGCTGCTATGAGCAACTTTCTCTTTCCCTTTTGACTTAGTAGGCAATAAAGAAATAAGTTTATCAACTTTATCATGTAAGGAAACAATATGTTCACTTAAAATACTCATATCAATATTGGCATAATTATGATGTTTAATCATGGCATTAACATGCATAGCCGTAACTAGTGTTGTATCATTTTCAAATAATTTTGAAAAAACATTAAAGTTAACAATCCTATCATTTTTATTAATTTGAAAAGACTGTTGTGGAGGAAAAATTGATTTAGTGATTTCTCCATTGCTCAAAGTAAAATCCCTTTCAAGCATAGAAATATAATTATGAACATGTTTACACATAAACCATGGAACAAATGCAACTAAACGATTTATTCCAGAATCAATTATATCCTTATAAAATTCTTCTTGAAAATCATATTGTTCTTCTTTATTAAATTTTTTGAAGAACCATCTTCTAAAAAGTTTCCATTTCTTTCGCTAAAAATCTTTAGCGATACGAGCCCTTGCCGGAGAACCCGGACTAAAATCAATGATTTTGTCAGGCATCATAAACAATATTAACCAGTTATTCCATCTGGAAAATTCATTTCAGATTCTAAATCAGAACTAGCTCTACAGATAGGTCTAGCCATATTATCTTTATCAATTTTTATATTGTCTCATCTATAAGTTTCTCGAATCTGAGAAGTAGATGCCCTTGAAGGGGCTTGCACAATATAATCGATAGTAGATATATAAGAAGAATTAGATCTAGTAATTCTAGACGACATGCTATGATTATCAGGCATGCTAATAGGATCAGAAAATCTAATTTTTACAGTTCCATCATTCAACTGTTCTATTTCAGAAATCTCAGTATTAATGTTATTTCTGGGTTGAGTTGCACTTTCAATAACCCATTCATTTGGAAAATCTATTTCTTCCCACTTGATAGGTCTTTTAGTAATAACCTTAGATTTATCAAAATTGGTTTCTATAAGAATAGTTTCATTTTTTAAATCAATCGTTTTGCACATAGGGTTCAAAGTATGCAATAATTTATAATATATTCTATAACAAATGAATATAATTCCAGTGCCTGGTATATAATCATAATCATTAAGGTTAACATTAAGCATAAGAGCACTTAAAGAATTATCATCTTGTAAAGAAATCTGCAAATTAGGATATACATTAAAATAAACTGGTCCATATGCTAGACTAGTTTGAATGGTTCCTATCAAAGATTTCTTCCAGTTATAATTTCTACCATCTCGTAAAGCTGCTATAAAACTTTCAGGTAGACCACGTAATGTAAGGGGCTTAAAAGCCACCTGAACCAGACCAATATGCATAAAACGATAAATATCCCTATAAGAGGCTAAATCATTTTCAGATAATAATCTAAAAGTCTGATTTTCACTATCAATAGTGATAGTTTCTTCTGTAGTTTTCACCACCTGTTTGAGACCCAATTTCTCAAAAGTATCCATCTGATATATGATCTTGGGTGCAATTTTAGGAATAGTCCATCTATTAAGAAGTTCAAGCTGCTGAGATATATTATACTCCTCTTTCTTACTGTTTTTAACAGTACATTTCTTTTTTATGATATTCATAAAAAACAAATTGTGTTGAACTATAACATCTGAAATGAATTTTCCAGATGGAATAACTGGTTAATATTGTTTATGATGTCTGACAAAATCAGTTGATGCTGATGTTGCTGCCGTCGCGGTCGCTGCTACTGCCGTTGCCGCCGCCGCTGCTATTATTATTATTATTACTATTATTACTATTATTAGTATTAGTATTATTATTATTATTATTATTACTACTACTACTGTTATTATTATTATTATTCTTATTATTATTACTGCTATTATTATTATTATTACTATTATTATTATTATTATTACTATTATTATTATTATTATTATTACTATTATTATTATTATTAATAATATTATTACTATTACTATTATACGTGTCCGCGCGTTGCGCAGATTATTTAAAATGTAATTGTAGACAATAAAATTCACATCGAGAAAACAATAATCAAGAACGGAAAATTATGCAACAATCATTTTATTATTTCAAAGTGCGAGTGTTACAATCTCTATGATTCCTCTGAATTCGCCTTTTCAAATATAATTCAAGGGCTTTTGAGCTTCATCTTGAACTTGGAATTTATCTTGATCTTGACTTCTAGTTGAATTCAAGGGCTTCGAGATTGATCTTGAATCTGGTGGTCTTGATCTTGATTGTTCTTGAAACTTGAACGTTCTTGAAACTTGAACGCTTGAATTCTTGAACTCTTGAACTTGTAGAGAAATCTGCGGATTTTGATCCACGAGCTTTCTCTAGCTTCTTGTTAAAATTATTGGTTCTCTTTTCTGAATTATGAAGACCCCTATTTATAGTTTTAAAATAGGGAGTTGTGATTTGAATAGGATTCCCTTCGGCCAATCAGATTTAAGTGACATGACATATGAGCTTTATGAAGCGGGATTTAATTAAATTCATATTTAATGAATTTGAATAATTAATTCAATTATATTAATTCATAATATTTATTTGGACTAATATATTAATGAATTTACCAGGCATACATAAGTTTATAATTTAATATACCACTTTAATATATTAAAGTGATATTATTAAGTGGGAAGAGATACACTCTCACGTGGCATGGAATAGGGATAAGATACCAACATGAGTTGTGGTGCACTGGTGGGGGTGTTTCACCCTTAACTAGAGGTTTCGGGTTCGAGCTCTGGGTATGGAGAAAATTTTGTTGGGAGCGCCACCCCCAAATGGGTCCTGCAGAGCGCGATCTGGATCTAATCGGAGCTTCAATTTAAACTCCGGACACCGGATGGAAAAAAAAAAATAGGGATAAGATGACCTCTTAATTCCTTTCCTTTTCTTGACTTTAAGAATAACGGCCCAGTTAGAAAATAAAAAAATATAAAGATGGGGCTGCCTTTCACAGCAGAGGAAAGCGCGGTGAACGACAGCTCCATTTCGAGATCTACCTATTCGAATTCTCCGATCGCCGATCTCTGTTACACAGAGATGGGGCTGTCTTTCACCAAACTTTTTAGTCGCCTCTTTGCTAAGAAAGAAATGCGTATTCTTATGGTTGGTCTTGATGCTGCTGGTAAAACCACAATTCTCTACAAGCTTAAGTTGGGGGAAATTGTTACCACTATACCTACAATTGGCTTCAATGTGGAAACAGTTGAATACAAGAACATCAGCTTTACCGTGTGGGATGTTGGGGGTCAGGACAAGATTCGACCTCTATGGAGGCATTATTTCCAGAACACTCAATGCCTCATCTTTGTGGTTGACAGCAATGACAGAGACCGTGTTGTTGAGGCAAGGGATGAGCTTCATAGGATGTTAAATGAGGATGAACTAAGAGAGGCTGTGCTGCTTGTTTTTGCAACAAACAAGATCTTCCAAACGCAATGAATGCAGCTGAAATCACCGATAAGCTTGGACTTCATTCTCTTCGACAGCGGCACGGGTATATCCAGAGTACATGTACCACTTCTGGAGAAGGGTTATACGAGGGACTTGATTGGCTATCGAACAATATTTCAAACAAGGCTTAGAGCATCAATTAGATTCTGCTCACGCTTGTCTCTCACTTACCTATATCTGGAGTATAGATGTTAAACACCATTTGGTTATTTTGGATAGAAGATTAATCTCTGAAAAATATCCTGCATTTCTGTCCCTTTTATGTTTTTTCTTGTTAATGAAATTCCATGGTTCAAATTACTTGTGGTTGTTGGTTAGTTGCTACATTGCTTGCAATGTAAAACATATATTTTATTTTATTTTTTTATTGCCTTAGCCAAACATGAATTGTAATTGAATTAGGAATTTTAATCCTACTCAATTTCAAATTCATATATCGTTTCTATTGTCCGAACCAAAAAGAAATTGTAATTGGACTAAAAGAAGAATTTTATTCCCATCACATGACATCTATAAATAGACACATTGTCTCTACAATTTTGGCTTCAATTAAGATTGTGAGCTACGACGAGAGGGGCATAATGCAAGGTAATTTCCTTCCCTTTTTTCTGATTTCCGTCACTTTTTTACCGCTTGACAGGTTTGTCGTAGAAAATTTATATATCATTGTAGAAAAATTGAAATCGTGAACGATTTGATTCTCCAGAAACTAGACTTCTCGATCTCTAACATATCCGAAATTCAGAATTTAATACCTTCAGAATCTTTCTAGATGATTTTTCGAAGTTAGTTCTAGATTCTGCCATGCTAAATATTTCAGATTTGTGTGGCTTTACTAAAACCCTTGTGTCTTGATGTAGGAATGACGAAATCACAAGCCACTTCATTATTTAGAATCTAGGCACAAATGTCTACAATATATCCGAAATTCAAGATTTAATACCTTCAAAATCTTTCTAGGTGATTTTTCGAAGTTAACTTTAAATTCTGTCATGCTGAAAATTTTAGATTTGTGTGGCTTTACTAAAACTCTCATGTCTTTATGTAGGAACGACAAAATCACAAGCCGGTTGATTATTTCGAATCTAGACACATAGTTGTACAACATATCCGAAATTCAAGATTTAATACCTTCAGAATCTTTTTAGGTAATTTTTTGAAGTTAACTTTAAATTATGTCATGCAGCTGATATTCTTAAGGCGAAAGCGGATAGATACACATCCCCGCCCTAAAAATGGTAATTTATGGTATTCTTAAGGCGAAAGAGGATAGATACACATCTCCACCCTAAGAAAGGTAATTTATGATAATCTTAAGGCGAAATAAGATAGATATACATCCCCGCCCTAATAAAGGTAACTTTATGGTATTCTTAAAGCAAAAGAAAATAGATACACATCCCTGCCCTAAGAAAGATAATTTATGATATTTCTAAGGTGAAAAGAGCATAGATACACATCCCCGCCCTAAGAAAGGTAACTTTATGATATTCTTAAGACAAAAGAGGATAGATACACATCCCCGCCCTAAGAAAGGTAATTTATTGCATTCTTAAGGCGAAATAGGATAGATACACATCCCCACCCTAAGAAAGGTAATTTATAGTATTCTTAAGGCGAAAGAGGATAGATACACATCCTCGCCCTAAGAAAGGTAACTTTATGGTATTCTTAAGGCGAAAGAGGATAGATACACATCCCCGCCCTAAGAAAGGTAATTTATGGTATTTTTGAGACGAAAGAGGATAGATACACACCACCACCCTAATAAAAGTAATTTATGGTATTCTTAAGGCAAAAGAGGATAGATACACATCCCCGACCTAAGAAAGGTAACTTTATGGTATTCTTAAGGCAAAAGAGGATAGATACACATCTCTAACCTAAGAAAAGTAATTTATGGTATTCTTAAGGCGAAAGAGGATAGATACACATCCCCACCCTAAGAAAGGTAATTTATGGTATTCTTGAGACGAAAGAGGATAGATACACACCACCACCCTAATAAAGGTAATTTATGGTATTGTTAAGGCAAAAGAGGATAGATACACATCCCCGCCCTAAGAAAGGTAACTTTATGGTATTCTTAAGGCGAAAGAGGATAAATACAGATCTCTGACCTAAGAAAGGTAATTTATGGTATTCTTAAGGCGAAAGAGGATAGATACACATCCCCGCCCTAAGAAAGGTTTTTTTTTTAATTTTGAAGACTTCAGCTTGCAGACTTGAAGAATTTGAAGACTTCATCTTACAAATTTGATTGATTTGAAGACCTCAACTTCGAGACTTGGAGATTTTTTTAATTTTAAAGACTTCAACTTGCAGACTTGAAGAATTTGAAGACTTCAGTTCATATACTTGGCTGAATTTAAAGAAACTTCAAGCATGCTGTTAAAGAAACTCATATTTTATAAGGGTTTGCCTCCATCTATTGACCAATAAATACTTCATGCAAGTCTAAAGTTTGATGAGACAAAAGATAAAACAAAATACTTGTTGCTTTGACTGTAATGTGACAGATTAAATGGGAACATGTGGGTTTTTTACACTCATGTAACTGAACTTAGGGTATATTCTAAGTGCCTACGTACCTCAGTGAAGAGGATCAAGTCACAACGTAGTTCTGGGGGATTGAGTGATTTTTTTATTTTTTTTTGTTGTGTCGTGCACAGTTTATACTCTTGCGGGTCAGGAGTGACATGCAGTTTAGGCTCGTACCTTAAGGAGCATCATCTTACTTCAAGGGTTGTACCTCTTTAGGAATTTTGCATTAATAGAACCGATCCTTACGCCATCTGCATCAACAAGCTTGTAAGCACCGTGTGAATATGCTTCTTGTACGACATATGGTCCATCCCACTTTGAGGTAAATTTTCCCCCAGACTTGTGCGAAGTAATGATGGGTCTTCTTACTGTGAGAACTTGGTCTCCAACTTGGAAGAACCTCAAGTGAACCTTCTTATTGAAAGCACGAGATAGATGCGCTTGATAACATTCAAGGTTTTGTTGGGCTTCTAGCCTCTTTTCATCAAGTGCTTCAAACTCAGCAAGACACAGTCCATCATTTTCTTTTTCGGTGAGCCCTTCTTGAATAGCAGGTCTTAAGGAAGGTATTTGCCGCTCAAGTAGCAAAACTGCTTCAACACCAAAATCAAGTGAATATGGTGTTACTTGAGTTGGAGTGTGGTACGTCGTCCTATATGCCCACAAGGCTTCTTCCATTCTTTCATGCCAATACCATTTCGACTTGGAGACGACTTTCTTGAGAAGGTTGCATAGAGTCTTATTGAATGCTTCAGCAAGACCATTGGCGGCAACATGATACATAGAGGATTTACACTACTTGGAGCCAAAGAGATCATAAATCTTGTTCATTAACTTGTTATCAAATGACTTGCCATTGTCTGTTATTATGTAGCGAGGGATGCCATAGCAATAGATGATATTCACTCGGATAAAATTTTCAACATTCTCTTTCTTCACTTCTTTAAGAGCGACAACTTCAGCCCATTTTGAGAAGTAATCCATTGCAGCCAAGATGTACAAGTGTTTACCGGAAGATTTTGGTAGTGGTCCCACAACATCCAATCCCCAAGCGTCAAATGGCCAAGATGCAATAGTTGGATGTAATACTTCGAGCGGCTAATGTATGAAATTTTCATGAAATTGGCAAGCATTGCACCTTCGAACATAATCTAAGCAATTCTTCACCTGGCGAATAATACCTCCATCCTCTTTATGTGAAAGTGGAGCTTTGGTCCAGATTGATGTGATCCACATACTCCTGAGTGTTCTTCTTGCAGAGCTTGAATTGCCTCATCCTCTTCCAAACATCGTAATAGTACACCCTCAAATGATCTCCTATATAATGTGTACTTGTAGTAAATGAAGCGGGGTGCACGATGACGAATGTCAATCCTTCTCCTTGGATTTTCTGAAAGTATCCCATACATGTAGTCAATAATGGGTTGTCTCCAATCTTCCTTCGTGGCTTCAGAAACAACGACAAGATGATCAACCTCATTTCTATATATTCTTCCTCATTTGACGGTGGTACTATCCATTTTTGGCAAATAGTCACTTGCGTCTGATCAGGAAGGGTTAGCGTTGAAGCTAGAGCAACCAATGCATCAGCTTTATTATTCTCTGTTCTACGCACATGTTAAAGGGTTACATCTCCAAGCCATCCTATCAACTTTTGAGCATAATCATGATAAGGGCGCAATTCAGGCTTCTTCACTTCAGAACTTCCCAAGAGTTGATTGATCACCAACTGAGAGCCACCAAAAACTTGTAAGTGTAATAGCTTCATGTCGACAGTTATTTCAAGTCCAAGTATCAATGTCTGGTATTCAACGACATTATTGGAGCAACATTGCTTCAAAGTAAAGGAGAATGGTAGAATCTCTTCTTGTGAAATGATGAACATTACTCCAGCGCCAGCTCCACCACGATGTGCAGCCCTATCAAAGTACATTTTCCAAGGAGGTTGAATTTCAATTAACATTACATCTTCATCAGGAAGCTCATCAGTTAACTCCCAATCATCCGGTATCGGATGGTTTGCCAAGAAATCCGCTAATGCTTATCCTTTCATAGCTTTTTGAGGGATGTACACGATCTCAAACTGTTGGAATTGGAGGTACCATCTTGCTAGTCGGTCACTAAGGACAAGTTTCAATATAACAAACTAGATGGGATTTGCTCTAGAAATAAGACGAACAACATGGGCTTGAAAATAATGCTTCATCTTTTGAATTGAGAAGACTAGCGCCAAGCACAATTTTTCAATTGGTGAATAGTTCAGGTGATTTGGTGTCATCGTTCTACTCAAATAGTAAAGAGTGTTTTCTTTGCCTTCACTATTATCTTGAGCTAACAGGGCTCCTACAGACATTTCTTGTGCCGCAATGTAGAGTATCAATGGCTTTCCAAGTATAGGGGATGCCAAAACTGGAGGTTTTGCTAGATACAATTTGATATTTTTAAAAGCATCGCTACATGTTTCATCCCAATTAAAAGGAACGCCTTTCTTCATGAGATGACCGAATGGTTGACATCTTCCTGCTAGATTTGAGATGAACCTCTTCAAGTAAGCTAGCTTTCGTTGAAGACTTTTTAACTCATGAATATTTCGAGGCTCGGGCATCTTCGATACTGTATCAATTTTGGCTTGATCAATTTTAATTCCTCAACGTCTCACAATGAAGCCAAGGAACTTTCCAGAAGTAATTCTGAAGGCACACTTCAATGGATTCATCCTTAGTTGATATCTTCGGAGCAACTCAAACACCATTCTTAAGTATTTCAGATGGTCACTCCTCTTTCTCGACTTTACCACCAGGTCATCCACATAACATTCAACATTTTTATGGAGCAAGTCATCAAATATATTTTGCATAGCCATTTGATACGTAGCACCAACATTCTTCAAACAGAAAGGCATCACCTTCTAGCAATAAATACCTTTAGGCGTGCGAAATGCAGTGAGCTCTTCATCCTTTGGTGCTATGCGGATTTGATTGTAGCCAGAAGAACCGTCCATGAATGACATCACCTCATAACTAGTGGTGGCATCAATCATTAGCTTAGGAATGGGAAGAGGAAGCTCATCTTTAGGACATGCATTATTGAGATCCTTGAAGTCAATACAAACTCGAATTTTTCTATTCTTATTCCTTACAGGAACAATACTTGAAATCCATGTAGGATATTTAACTTCGCGAATGAATCCTGCCTCGATGAGTTTGTTGACTTCAGTCTCTATCAATGGAACCAAGTCTGGTCTAAAACGTCTTCGGGCTTGCTTAACAGGACGAGCACCATTTTTTACTGCCAACTGATGGACTGCTACTTTAAGATTCAAGCCAGCCATTTCTTTATAACTCCAAGCGAAGACATCCCTATATTCTTTGAGTATATTCACATAAGCGATTTCTTCATCAACTTCTAGAAAGGCACTCAAGTAAGTTGGCCTTGGGTCTTCATCAGTGACAAGGTTAACTTCCTTTAAGGGATCTATTTTGGTCTTCACTCCTTCTTCAAGTTCTGGTGGAGCTTCTCCAGCATCTTCCTCTTCTAGAGGGTCAGTGTCATTGACAAATATATGACAACACCATGCAATATCTTCCAACTCTTTAGCAATCTTTGTTTGAGGCAAGGCATCATGCTTATTCTGGATTGTAACATGATATGAGGAGCCTACAGTTTCTTCATGTTCCTCGTGCTCCTAGGTGTAAACCACATTGTGAGTCTTTGCCTTTAGTTTCTCTTTACAAGAAACCAGAAGTTCCACTCGTCGCCTCATTCTAGAAGGAATCAAACTTTTGAAATCCTTTTGGATCATAAATGAAGCCAGTGTTGTCATGTTTAGATAACTTCTTTGATGCTTGTTATTCTTAATCTTCAATGGACCTAATCTCTCGAACATAAAAGTTGTTGTAGTCGATTCTCCGAGTCGATCAAAGAAGGAAGGTTTTTTATTGGGAGCAGTGACATCTTCTTCAAAGTTATATGATTGTTGCTTGCCTTCTTATGGAGATGCGAACTGGCGGTGGTTGGTTATAGCCTAGACCTTCACGAGCCTGCCTGGTTTTATCTTCTGATGGGAGTTTCCCTAACATTGATGGCTCATTAGGGTTGCATCCAGCCTTCACAAATAACTTTTAAGCATTAGGATCAAAACCTTCTCTTATGCGTTTCATAGGGAGTGCAACATCTCGCACTTAATTTTGAGTGATTGTCTTTCCTGGCAGCTTTGAAGACACATTTATTGCATCAATACATCTGATAGGAAGAGTTAGTCTTATTAGTGCATCTTCTTGAAGGTTAGATAATTTGTCTTCTTCTTTCTTTACTTTTGGAACATAGCGAAGTCCATAAATCAGCTTTTTCTTAGAAGACATGACCTTCCCTTCATTAAGGTTGGGACAAAGTTCTTTAGTGTCAACTTTTGCCTTTTCGATAGCCGCATCGATTCTTTTGCTTGTGATCCTATCAGACTTGGTTGATTTGGTTTTGCCTCTTTAACAACATATATAACCCTTCAAATAGAATTTTGCATCGGCAAAATATATCTCAACTTCGGTGAAAGGATTATCATCAGCAATTATCTTCCTTTCAATCCCGCCTTCAAGATACTTCAAACATTGGTAGTAAGAAGATGAGACAATTCTATTCTCATGTACCCAAGGTATGCCAAGTAATATATTGTATGAAGTCTTTGCATCAATCACGTGCATCCATGCGCTTGATCACAAATCTTTCTTGTGGATTTCTAATTTAATGGAGTCTATGGACCTCTGTCCCTCTTGATTGAATCCTTGTATCAACAAATGACTTTCACTAAGTTCTTCAGTCGGGATGTCAAGTTCCTTCAATGTGTGGATAGGAAAAATTGTTGACTCCAGATCTTTCATCTATTAAGATTCTATTTATCATTTTCTCTACCACGTGACCCACCATATACAAAGGACGGTTGTGTAGTGTTTCACCAAATAGAAGATCATTATCCGTGAATGTGATTTTTGTATCACACACATGTGCTTCTTGGGAAGAAGGTTCAATAGGCTTTTCAGAAGATGAAGGATACATCATTGACGAGATTTCCCTTGTTGCCTTTTCTTCGCCACTAGGAGACACTTTTGGTGAGGATTCACTTGCATCATTGTCAGTATGAGACACCTTCAATTTTTCTTCTTTATCAACATTGAAACATGATTCCTCGCCATTGTCTTGAGTAGACTTTGTGCAGAACAGACTTGGTAAGAATTCCTCTAGGGTCACAGGACGTCAGAGTTTCTGGTAGTGATGTACTTCTACCTTTGCCCTCTTTGGGCGCTTGATTAATTTCTGCTTCACAAATTCTAATTGGTTGCTCAAATGATTCTTTTCGTAAGCTTGACTTGTTGCGTCTTAGCTTAGTCATAAGAATTCAACCTTCAT
The DNA here is from genome assembly GCA_029582685.1 of Solanum piurae. Taxonomy (NCBI): domain Eukaryota; kingdom Viridiplantae; phylum Streptophyta; class Magnoliopsida; order Solanales; family Solanaceae; genus Solanum; species Solanum piurae. The sequence goes on along the minus strand of JAJOOO010009113.1, from coordinate 21,402 downwards.
CACTATCTATATTGACTTGAGATTTTTCTTGCTCTAATGAATCTTCTTCATCCTTTACAGAGATACATATATGAACCAGATCGAGTGAGCCAAATGTGATGGAGATTTTGTCAGAACTAGCTTTCTCATCATTAAGGACAAACTTCTTTTCTCTAACCAATCGCATCACTCTATCCTTGAAGACAAAACATTTTTCAAAAGGGTGACTCACAAGTCTATGATACTTGCAATAATTTGGGTCATCGACTTTTCCAACTTCATCAGGTCGCTTCATCTCTGGCAACTCAATGAGATTTAATCCAAGCAACTCATCAAAAATATCAGAAATGTCAGAATCCAAGAAGGGGTATTCCTTTTTTTGCATTTCCTCTTCTTTTGTGAGGGTCATGGACAAACGTCATATCTTTTCCAGTAGAGGACATGCTCAACTCCATATCATGAACGCGAGTAACTAGATCTTCGAAGGATTTTGGTTTTATTCTCTGTAAGATGTAAAGAAGCTCCCAGTGCATCCCTTGGATACACATTTCTATTGCAGAAGCTTAACTAAGTCTATCCTTGCAATTCAGGCTCGCGTTCCTCCATCGATTTATTAAATCCATGGTTGGTTTATCCTTCCTTTGGAGAGTATTCATGAGTTCTACCATGCTCACTGTACGCCTCGTGCTATAGAAGCGATTGAGAAACTTGTGCTCTAGTTGCTCCCAACTATCAATAAAATAGGGCTCAAAATCCGTGTACCAAGCAAAGGCATTTCCTTTTAAAGAGCGGACAAACTGCTTGACAAGATGGTCTCCATATGTTCCAGCATTATTACATGTCTCCACAAAGTGTGCAACATGTTGCTTCGGATTTCCTCTACCCTCAAATTGTTGAAATTTGGGAGGTTGAAAACCAGCATACATTTTAAAGTTATCAATTTTGCAGTGCATGGCTTGGCGTACATATGAGAAGACTTGGTAAAAACTTCATACTTATTTTTAATAGTTCCTTCAATGAACTCCTTCAAGCGATCGAGTGGGATCATTCCTTTAGAAGAAACTGATATATCATTAACAAGCGGTGCTTTCTTCGCAGGATCTCCGATCTCTTGAACTTCAACACATTTTCCTGACACATGACTCACTTCTCCATCTAAAAGTCCTTCGATTCGATCCATCAACTTATCAATTCTAGACTCTTGGTGTTGTACATGCTTTGTTAATCCTTCAACCAACTTCGTCAGATTTGCGAGTTGTTCCTCAGGGGAAAAAGAATCAGTCACCATTTTTTGCATGATCATTGGAGATGTAGGAGAGTAGCATGGATTGTCGCGTAAGTTAATCTTCACCGAACTCACGTTACGCGATGCATGTGGAGATGATTCATTCGTTGAATCATAGTTCTCCCTTATTGTAGAGTTCTTCGAACCGGATTGCTCAAGTAGAGCTAAGGTTTTCTTGATTTTTTCAGCAACACTGCTTCCTCCTAAAGCATTTATGGAGGAACTTGATCTTTTTGGAGTCGCAGATCCAAAAACTGGAGTTGACACGGACGGCACTTGAAGTGTTTGTCGTCCTAGCGTAGCAGCCTTTCTCCTCGTGACAACTTCGAAACTTCCAAAGGTAACACCAAGAATTACTTCAACTTCAGTAGATAATTTGGAGCTAGTGGCCTTAGAGGCAGAGTTGTTCTTCATGGAAGTCATCTCGATATTCTTTGATGCTTGAAAAGTTGAGATGAGAGGTAGACATTTTCCCACTGAGAGTGTCAGAATTTTTAGACTATAAAATTCACGTCGAGAAAACAATAATCAAGAACGGAAAATTATGCAACAGTCATTTTATTATTTTAAAGTGTGAGTGTTACAATCTCTATGATTCCTCTGAATTCGCCTTTTCAAATATAATTCAAAGTCTCTTGAGCTTGATCTTGAGCTTGGAATTTATCTTGATCTTGATCTTGAACTTGGACTTGGACTTGATCTTGAACTTTATCTTGATCTTGAACTTGAACTTTATCTTGATCTTGACTTCTAGTTGATTCAAGGGTTTTGAGCTTGATTTTGAATCTAGTGGTCTTGATCTTGATCGTTCTTGATCTTTATCGTTCTTGATCTTGATCGTTCTTGAAACTTGAACATTCTTGAAACTTGAACGCTTGAATTCTTGAACTCTTAAACTTGTAGAAAAATCTGCGGCTTTTGATCCACGAGCTTTCTCTAGTTTCTTGTTAAAATTCTTCGTTCTCTTTTCTGAATTATGAGAATCCCTATTTATAGTTTTAAAATAGGGGAGTTGTGATTGGAATAGGATTCCCTTATTTATAGTTTTCTAAGGATACTATTAATTTTATGATTATCTTATCTTGATCAAATATCAAATACTTTAAATATTTTTACGTGTTTGTACTTTATTCTTTTCATATCATTTGAATAAAAAATTATGTTAGTAATTTATTAATTCTAACGTTCCATAAAAAATATTTAATATCATAAGATTAAACGGTATGTTGATACATTTTCTATATATATTTTATTCAAATCAAAAGATTTTACAAAATATTTTTTTCCATATTAAATTTGTGCAGCAATATGATAGAAAATTGATTTAAGGTAAAAATAATCTCAATAAATACAACTATATATATATTATTATTTTTTCTATATATTAGAAGGAGTTTAAACATGTTAGTTTTAAGTCATTTAATATATTTTTTGAGGGTATTATGATCTTTAAAACACTTTGCTTAAAAGGGTTATCCCTCATGCTTATTTATTTAGACTTTATCAATAACTCTAAAAATAAGTCACATTTTTCTCTTAAATTACAAATGATGCCCTAAGGTGAAATGTCATTGGGTATTGTGGGGCCATTAAACTTTCCAAACTGATACATTGCATAACACTTGTCAATTGTGCTCTAATTTCCCCATATATTTTCCATTTTCATTTTAATTTGGTGAAAGACAATTATTTGTTTTAAAACCCATATATAGTGAAAGTAAAAAAAATAGTTTTTTTAAAGAAGTAACCCAATATAGATGCAAAACTGACATATTGTTGAGATTTTCAGTTTTTACAAAATTTAATTTTAAATAAATTAAAAAGAAACAATGGTTAAGGTAATTTTAAAAATAGTTTTTTTCTTTTGGATATTTGTAAATAATCTAAATAGATGATTATTATTTTTCAAATTTTAAATAGTTTATTTTATATTTATTTATTTTTAGTTTTTTTATATTTGTCATTGTTTTAATTTTATTATGTTTTAAATAATTAATTTCTTTATAAAGTTATCCTATTTTAATCAGTAACCTATATTTTAGGAATCACTACTTTTCTTTTCTTAACTAAAAATTTAAAAGATAATAACATTACATAAATTTTAAAGATCCCACTAATGGTTGTAACTACCTGGAACAACTCTTTTGTTTAAAAAAAACGAATTAAATTGCTAATATTTTTTGAATATAAATAAATTTAAAACTATCAATTTTCACATTAAGGTTCCCTACTTTGTGGGTAGTTGGTGAAAGTCTTTACTTATCATTTTTTTCCATTTAAATTAATTTTCAAACTTATCTCCTATAACATATTTTAAAAAAAATTTAAACAAAAATTTATAACGTATTTTTTGAAAATTTTAAACGCCCAATTTTCACGTTAATAGGATCCATAATTCATGGATAGCTGGTGAAAGTCTTTACTTAGCTTTTGTTTTAATTTGAATTAATTTTCAATCTTATATCTGTAACGACCTGATTCCATCGTTAGAGAAAAGTCAATGGGGAAAGAATTGGGGTCAGAAAACGTTTTGGTAGTAACTTGGAATTTCCCAACCTAGTCCAGATTTGGACGAAATTGGAGTCATTAAGGTGTAGAGAAATCTGGTAACAATCGGGTGATTTATTTATGATTTTGATTACATGAGTAGTGAGATAAGTAATTAATAAATCCATACGACTTTACGGAATGGAATTCAGGAAAGTAGAACTCCCGGAATCGATCTTAGCGCGAACGGTATTTTCTGAGCGTCGTTGGTTAAAGGTGTGTTTTGAAATGGAGGTCTTGGAATTATTAAAATATCTCACTGTTTCGCTCAAGCCACTTTGGCGGAGGTTTTGGTCGCTCTGGCGGTGCCGTTGTAGCGGGGTGAGGGAAACTATGGCAGGCCAGACGCGGCTTAAAGTCGTAAATAAACCCCAAAATGACTTTATTTTGCACTTTTCAATTTTTAGAGCTAAGGAACGACCCCAGATGAGCTCTTGACCGTTTTCACCATTCTTGAGGCTAAGGGTAAGGTTTTCACTCCCCGAATCTATTTTTCCATCCGTAGAACTAAGTTTCTTGGGTAGCTATTGATGGGGGAGGGTTTTGATCTAGAATTTATAGTGGAAAAATACCTAATTTGGGTATGGGGACCGAGGGTTTGGTCTAGGGTTATTGAGTTTGTTATAATTCAGATAATTAGACCTTTGATTGTTGATCCTTGCGTATAAATTGTTGTTTTTAGACCACGAACAAGAGGGAAGAATCTGGTAAGGAAAGATTCAAGTTCCATAGGGGATTCAAGTTTGGATTCGAGGTAGGTGATGGTTGTGATTTCATGTTGGTGTGATATATGTTTGTAATTGCTTCATTATAATACATGTATGTATGCGAATGTTGAATTATTGATCACCCTAATCGTAAATGAGGATAATTGAATAGTTGTATGCTATGAATCACCTCTTGTTGTATGATTGTGAGAATATACATTGTGATTGTGGTTTGTTGAATGGGCGGGTGTCACGATCCGACACACTAACTAGGATCGATTGCCATGTTTCAGCATAAATATGAGATCGATTTCCACGTTCCAGCATAAATATGGGATCGGTTTCCACGTTCCGGCATAAACAGGGCAAGACAGAATCTCAGCCCTGTCTCTCCTCTTTTCGTAGTCATAATTATGGACCCCGAATCGTACCCGAACTAACCCCCGCGATCTAATTCAGTGTTCATCAATCGAATATAAGTTATAAGGTGTGTTAAAATTGTGGAAAACCTGGGCATATGAAGAGAAAATCAGCGAGGTCGTAGAGGCCGGGAAAATGGTAATCCAGGTAGAGGAGTAGTGCAACCAGGCAATGAGGTTGCCCGTCAAGAGGACAGGGCTCAGTTTTAGGTTTTTTCGGGTAAGACCGAGTTTGACGGTGTGATGCAGTGGTCACAAGAGCTACTATTGTATGTGCCCGAATGACTATTGTTTTGTTTGATCCGGGTTCTACTTATTCGTATGTGTCAGTTCAATTGCCTTGGAATTTGATGTGGTTTTTGATATACTTTATGTCCCCATCCATGTTTCTACTCTTGTTGAAGAGGCTGTCATAGTCACCCATATATATTGTGTTATCCTGTTGTGTTTATGGATTTTCAGAGTTGGGTTGATTTGGTTATGTTGGATATGACTGACTTGATATAATCTTAAGCATGCCTTGGTTGTCCCCCTATTATACGGAGCTTAATTGTAATACTAAGTCGGTAACTCTAGAGATCCCGGGTAGGGAAGGTTAAAATAGGAAGGGGGTACAAGCCTAAGTCAGCTAAGGTCATATCTTTCGTGTAGAGTAGGAAACTGGTGGGGCAGGATTGTTTGACATAATTGGCTCATATTCGGGATATTGAGGTCGAATCCCCCTTTATTGAGTCTATTCCTGTGGTGTCAGAATTGAGAGAGCTTAAAGCTCAAATCCAAGGGCTTCTTGATAAATGTTTCATCCATTCTAGTGTTTTTCCGTGGGTGCTCCTGTCTTGTTTGTTAAAAAGAAGGAGGGTAGTATAAAGACTAGTGATTTTATCTTAAGCCATAAAAGAGTGGATTGATACGAGAATGACACATTTATGGATAAGGAAGGTCCCAATGAGTATACTTGGGTGAAGAAAATTAAAGTATTTTAGTAAGAAAGTGAGTATAAATTGGGTTAGTCCAATGAATTTGATGAGTATACATGAGTTTGAGGTATCGTGTTGATGAAATATTGGCTTCGTAATGATAGTCAAGGTTGACTGAGCGTAATGGTAATAATAGTTCGTGATGGATTGTGACGGGATGCAACTATATAATAAAATTATTGGTTAAGCGAATTTGTGTATAGTAATTACGACTTGCGAGTATCTAAGGTTATGGTTTTCTAATATTTGGTGAGTAACGTGGTTGTATGGAAAGTTTTAAGAGATGGTGGGACACCATTTGAATAAAAATTAAAGAGCTAGAGTCATAATGAAGAAAAATAGTAGGATGTAGTACATCCTTTAGAGAGAGGCGAGAGCAAGAATGTTTTATTTGATTACAAAGGCTAAAGAGATATCTTCAAAGAGGGGTAGATAATTGAGTTCAGAGATGAGTGATTTCATTTGTTTGTTATGACTATGGTAATAGTGTCACAAGTTCTTCAGATTGGTTAAAAACTATTGAAAAGGACTTGAGGAAGGAGTGGATAGACATTAGCTCGAGTGTGATGATAAGTGTTTTGTCTCTGTTTTGAGTTTAGTAAAGAGTACGATTGAATTTTTAGCGATAGATATTGTAAGATCGATGGAGAAGTGATCAACGATAAGCGAAGATCCATGAAATTCATAAAAATCTTCAAGGTATAAGCTAATGTTGAGAGATAATGGGATTGTGTTATACGATCGAATTTACAATTTAGATTTTTCATGGTAAGTCTACATTGTGGTGATGTATTTGTTCACGGTATGAAATCGTAAGGCGAGAAATGATCAATTGTATCAGGTATTGAACCTTTGAAAGGATTTACACCTGGGTTGGGTCGTAAAGTTTATTACTATTGATTGTTAAGTACCTAAGAAATGTTTCATTTAAGAGTGTTGGGTTATAGTAAGGTAAATGGTCGAAGTGTTTATGATGGTTGTTAGTATTGTGAGTATGATGCACTAGTTATGCTCTCGTGTGTTTTCGCTTTTGTGGGTGGATCCCTAGTGGTGGATCAGGGGTACCAAATCTTGCGATGTTCTCTTGGTTGAGTGGGAAGATTGGAAAGATTTGGTTATTTTGAATGACATAATTGGTATTGTCTTGGAGTTGTGAAAGTATTTCAATGGTCTTACGTATATCACCTTGCTTATGAGAATTCATAGAAAAGTTACCCTGCGTAATCTATGATTGTCCGACAATCTTAACATTTATCTAGTCGTCGAGGTCACGTATTGATTACACGTGATTGAATGTGGAGATCATTGGGTCCAATTTTACTGTTCTTAAAGGTAATCTACAATTGCTAAATCCAGCATTCGATAGTGTTGCTGGAGGGGTTGTATGCTTGGACATATCCCTCGATGAGTATCTGATTTCTAAAGATCAAATTTGTTATAACATAAGCTCATGGGAATTTATGTTGTGGGATGGAGATATTGTTAAGAACTATGATATTTTGGGTATTATGAGTGTGTGTTGGTTGGTTTAGGTTCACCTCTAATTGTAGCGAGTTTTGATTTAACATTTTATCATGGTTATGTGAGAAATGATTCGTCCTAATGTTTGTGTCAAAGTCCTTGATAACATGTGGCAGACATGTGGACGATCAAACTTTGGTGGTTATTGGGAATAACTTTGTTGTTAGTTAAGTGTACATACAATAATAATTATCACTCGAGTATTGTGATGACTTCATTGAGGCATTGTATGAGAGGATGTGTAGGTATTCAATTGGTTGGTTTGGGGACGAAGATATTATCAAAAAATGGGACTCAATTTAGTTAAACAAGACCTTTTGTATGAGGAAGAACCAGTTGAAATTATTGATTGCGATGTCCGGAAGCTAAGGACATACGAGACAAGTAGCCCTAGTAATTCGATGATTCAGTTACTACTCTACCCTAAGTTCAGTCAGTCTTTCCTAGTTGATCCCTCGGGGACGAGTGATGGGTAAATTAGTATCTATTGTAACGACCTGATTATGTTGTTAGAGAAAAGCCAATGGGAAAAAAATTGGGGTCAGAAAACTTTTTGGTAGTAACTTGGAATTTTCCAACCTAGTCCAGATTTGGATGAAATCAGAGTCATTAAGGTGTAGGGAAATTTGGTAACCATCGGGTGATTTATTTATGATTTTTATTACATGAGTAGTTAGATAAGTTGTTAAGGAATCCGTACGACTTTACGGAATGGAATTTGTGTAAGTAGAACTCTTGGAATCGATCTTAGCGTGAATGGTATTTTCTAAGCGTCGTTGGTTAAAGGTGTGTTGTGAAATGGGGGTCTTGGAATTATTAAAATAGCTCACAGTTTCGTGCAAGCCGCTTTGGCGGAGGTTTTGGTCGCTCTGGCGGTGCCGCTATAGCGGGGTGAGGGCCGCTGTGGCGGGTCAGACGCGACTTAAAGTCATAAATAAACTTCAAAACGACTTGATTCTGCACTTTTTTATTTTTAGAGCTAAGGAACGACCCTAGATGAGTTCTTGACCATTTTTACCCATTCTTGAGGCTAAAGGTAAGGTTTTCAGTCCCCGAATCTATTTTTTGATCCGTAGAACTCAGTTTCTTGGGTAATTATCGATGGAGAAGGGTTTTGATATGGAATTTATGGTGGAAAAAACCCTAATCTGGGTATGGGGACCAAGGGTTTGGTCTAGGTTATTGAGTTTGTTATAATCCGAAAAATTAGACCTTTGATTGTTGATCCTTGCATATAAATTATTGTTTTTAGACCACGAACAAGCGGGAAGAATCCGAAAAGGGAAGATTCAAGTGCCTTAGGGGATTCAAGCTTGGATTCGAAGTAGGTGATGATTGTGATTTCATGTTGGTGCGATATATGTTTGTAATTGCTTCATTATAATGCATGTATGTATGCGAATGTTGCATTATTGATCACCCTAATCGTAAATGAGGATAATTGAATAGTTGTATGCCATGAATCACCACTTGTTGTATGATTGTGAGAATATACATTGTGATTGTGATTGTGATTGTGGTTTGTTGAATGGGCGGGTGTCACGATCCGACACACTAACTAGGATCGATTTCCATGTTCCAGCATAATTATGAGATCGATTTCCACGTTCCGACATAAATATGGGATCGGTTGCCACGTTCCGGCATAAACATTGGATCGGGTACCATGTTCTGGTATGCTAACAGTTTGGGTGTGAGTGTTTGGGTTTGGGTTTCATGAGAGGACTATTGAATTGGGTTCCGAGAGAGGACCATTGAATTGTGTTGTGTTTCTACTTGTGATGATTACGTTCATATCTAATGATGATTGATATTGGAAGACCGTATGTTGCTCTAAATTGATGACCAGTGTGTATTATTGAGAATGTGGGATGCTACATTGATCCTGAAAGATGACTAATATTGTATATGTTCGGTATATGCTTGTTTTATAATGTTGTGGTTACTTGCATGTGTTTCACTTATTGGGATAGCCGTGTGATCCTACCAGTACACTGTAGTTGTGTACCGATATTGTACTTGCTTGTTCTTTGTTGAGTACAGGGCATCTTCAGGCGAATATTGATAGACCTCAGCTAAGTGACTATTGATCGTGATCGGATGCAAGGGTGAGCCAGTTCTTTCAAGCTGTCATGGATCTCTCTTGTTTAAGTTCATTTTTTTCGGACTCAGACTATTTATTTAAGGTGTTTGTTTAGTTTCGGGGTTGTACCCCTTGTTCTTAGACTTGTCGTTAGTAGAGTTTTTGTACAGTGACTTTCAGGTTCTAGGGGTTGTTCTTCCACATAAGTTTGACTAGTTGTTTGTTAAAACTTTGGAGTTTATGGGGACTCCATTTTTATTGTCATTTAAACCTACTTTCGTAACTTTAAATGTCTTAGTTTTCATTAAATTTGTTAGTTTGGGTTCTAGTCATGGTTCTCCCACCGGAGGGTTAGTGTGGGTGTCAATCACGACGGTCTGGGTCGTGACAATATCCTAGCTATATTTGACAAAAATATGATTACAATTACATGGAATTGTTTATTTCTTTATTATTATTTAAAAAATGAATTTAAATTTTCAAATGTTTTGATAAATAAAAAGAAATATATTTATTTTGTAATTTGTTTTAAAAAATATGTATATTTTTCATAAATATTCCTCTTTCGTTAAATATTTTAAAATTTTCCAAAATAAAATGTTTCGCCATAACTTAATGTAATTTTTAGAACTCAAAAACAATTCTTGCACATTTAATACAGACTAACAAACAACATAAAAATAACACATAAGAAACCCTATATTACCTACATAAAACTTTTGTAATTTTAATTGAAAACTACTCCTCATCTCCAATTCATATAAAAATAAATCTCATCTATTTACATATTTCTATATTTTACTATATTAGAAAGGACAGTTTCAACATGTTAGCTTTCTGGTATTAAATTAAACTTTAAGGGTATTAAAGTCTTATAAAAAATTTGCAAGATAAACTTCCTATCCGCAACTTCATTTTCCGTTTTGAGACGATGTGGCTTTCTCATTTAGATTTTCCTAATCTGCTTAAGACGCGGAAAGATCTTTCTTTGCAGGAAAACATAGACACATTCCAACACCAAGTTCATCACTGAAATATTCACACTTTTGGGAATATATTTCACCGAAAAAAGAAACTCACTAAGCACCTAGAAGGAATTCAAAACTCCATACACTATCCGACAAGCGACTTTCTTCAGAATCTTGAACAACACTTACTATTAGTGGCGGAGCCAGAAGAAATAGACACATGAAATAGCCGAAAGGGGTTCGACATCTACTATATATACCTAAAAATTTATTTTAACCATGTAAAAATAATATAATTTTCCTTCGAAAGGGGTTCGGATAAAAATGGTTTTGGGTGAATTTTGGAAGTGGGGGGAATGTTTAAACAATGGGGTTTTTATTTAAAGAGGTCCGGGTTGGGTCAGGAAAAATTAGGGTTTGGACCCACGAGACCCCGTCTACGGTCCGTGGGTCGACTTACGGACCGTAGGTCAGTTTTACACTTAGAAAATTTAGAAATCTTACCTGGGATTTACGAACACCATTCACGGTCCGTGGAATGAACCACGGACCGTCGATGGGGTCCGTAGACCTCTGCAACAGACATTTTTTTTACAGATTTTTACTTTGCGCCCGTGTACAAGTAGAAACCGTTAGGCGTTTCTTTTAACATTTTCTGGACACTTTTTATACACGGATCCTATGCTATATCTAGCCAACACTAAAACAAAAATAAAGCACCTATCTAAAGGAATACAGAAAAACAACTAAACAAAGAAAACTACTAAACCGGAAAAAAAAACTATTGTTGGCTAGATTGTACATCTTGGGTTGCCTCCCAAGCAGCGCTTGATTTAACGTCGCAGCACGACTCATGCCTTTTGATTACTCAGACTTCATCAAGATAATAGGCCTTAACAACTTCTTGCACACTTTCCGCGTTTCCCAGATAGCTCTTAATCCTTTACCCTTTTACCTTGAACCTTGTTTTCTCACTCTTTTCAAGTTCCACCGCTCCATGTGGGAGCACTTGCGTGACTAAGAATGTCCCAGTCCACTTGGACTTGAGCTTGCCCGGAAACAAGCGCAACCTAGAGTTGAATAGAAGCACATGATCACCCACAACAAATTCTCGCTTTTCAATCCTTTGATCATGATACTTCTTCATCTTCTCCCTGTACAAGGCTGAACTTTCATAAGCTCTTAGGCGAAACTCATCAAGCATATTCAAGTTACTCATTCTCTAATTTGATGCGGCGCCCCAATCCAAATTTAGCTTTTTTAGTGCCCATATAGCCTTATGCTCTAACTCTACCGGCAAATGGCAAGACTTCCCATATACAAGTTGGTAGGGGGACATACCTATGGGAGTGTTGAATGCGGTGCGATAGGCCCATAGAGCATCATCAAGCTTCCTTGACCAATCCATTCTATTAGCATTCACAGTCTTTGCCCGAATCTGCTTGATCTCTCTGTTGGACACTTCAACTTTCCCACTAGACTGCGGATGATAAGGAGTGTCTACATTGTGGCAGACGCCATATTTATCAAGTAACGCCTTGAACAACTTATTACAAAAGTGGGAACCTCCATCGCTGATAATCGCCCTAGGTGTACCAAATCTGGAGAAAATATTCTTTTTCAAGAAGGCGGTGACACTTTTACCTTCTTTGTTGGGAAGCGCAATTGCTTCCACCCACTTCGATACATAATCAACCGCAACAAGAATATACTTCATCCCATGTGAACTCACAAATGGACCCATAAAATCAATGCCCCATACATCAAACAACTCTATCACCAATATAGGGTTCATATGAAGCTCTTACCTCTTTGAAATTTCTCCTTCATGAGCATACCATGAGCATCTTGGTGGATGGTAGACCAGTAATACCCACACTGCAAATGTTTATGCACAGTCCGAATACCACTATGATGCCCACCAATAGGCGATGCATGGCACGCCTCTAGTATACTTAACATCTCGACCTAGGGCACACAACGACGAATAATCCCATCAGCACAACTATGATACATGTAAGGCTCATCCCAAAAGAACTTCTTCACATCATACATAAACTTTTTCCTTTGGTGAAAGACAAATCCGATGGCACCAGATCACTTACCAAATAGTTAGCAAAGTCTGCAAAACAAGGAATCAGATCATGAGAAGTAGCCAATACATGTTCATCTGGAAAAACATCATTAATTTCAGTCCTATCACCTAGCTTGAGAATAGCTTCTTCCTCCAATCTGGACAAGTGATCGGCAACCTGATTTGCTGTCCCCTTTCTATATTTCACCACAAAATTGAACTCTTGCAGCAACAACACCCATCTAATCAACCTCGGTTTTGCATCATTTTTAGCCATCAAATACCTCAATGTAGAATGATCAGTATACACTATGACCTTAGTACCAAGCAAGTAGGATCAAAATTTCTCGAATGCGAAAACCACCGTAAGAAGCTCATGTTTAGTCACTATATAGTTCTTTTGAGCCACATTTAGAGCTTTGCTAGCATAGTAAATAGGATGAAGAATCTTCTCACGCCTCTGTTCCAATACCACACCAAGCGCCACTCCACTCGCATCACACATTACCCCAAACGGTTGTTCCCAATCCGGTGAAATAATGATAGGTGCAGTAACTAACTTCTCCTTCAACTCTCCAAATGCTCTCAGACAAGCATCATCAAAATCAAACTTATACTCCTTTTCGAGCAGTTTGCACAATGGATGTGCAATTTTGGAGAAATCCTTGATGAACCTCCTATAGAAACCTGCATGCCCAAAAAACTTCTAACACCTTTAATAAAGATAGGTGGTGGAAGCTTTTCTATTACCTCAACTTTCGCTCTATCAACCTCAATACGCTTCTCAGAAATCCGATAATCCAGAACTATCCCTTCTTTCACCATGAAGTGGCACTTCTCCCAATTGAGCACAAGATTGCACTCTTCACACCTTTTAAGCACCTCGACCAAATGGTCCAGACAATGATCAAAAGAGTCACCTACCACAGAGAAATCATCCATAAATACCTCAATAGTGTCGTCCACCATATCAGAAAATATCGACATCATGCAACGCTGGAAGGTCGCTGGAGCATTACACAACCCAAATGACATCCGTTTGAAGGCGAAAGTCCCATAAGGTCAAGTGAAAGTGGTATTCTCTTGGTCTTCCGGAGCTACATAAATATGATTGTAGCCCGAATAACCATCAAGGAAATAATACCAACTCTTACCCGCAAGTCGGTCCAACATCTGATCCCTGAACGACATAGGAAAGTGGTCCTTTTCTGTCCAAGCATTTAATTTCTGGTAGTCCATGCAGACTCTCCATCCAGTCACTGGCCGAATCAGAACAAGCTCTTTTCTCTCATTAGGTACCACAGTAATTCCACCTTTCTTGGGCAAACACTGAACAGGGCACACCCCACTACTATCTGCAATGGGATAAATAACTCCAGCATCCAACCACTTGATGATTTCCTTCTTAACTACCTCTTGCATAGGCGAATTTACTCTTCTCTGATGCTCAATACCAGGCTTGTGATCCGGCATGAGTTGAATTTTATGAGAACGAATACCAGGAGGAATCCTAATAATGTCCGCAATAGTCCACCCAATAGCTCGCTTGAACCTCTTCAACACGGAGATCAATGCCTCAATTTGTGCCACATTCAAATCTGCCGCAATGATGATCGGTAAAGTACCATCTATCCCCAAGAATACATACCTCAAATGTGATGGTAGAGCCTTAAGCTCCAATTTTGGAGCCTCTTCAACAGACGGTCTAACAGGTGGGGAGTCACGATTCTTCATGTGTAACTCCAATCTCTTTGGTTTTGAACGAAATTCAAATCTATCAAGTGCGGCGACTAATTCATCATAGTCTTTAACACCATCACTCTCAAAGTTCATAATTACCACTGCTAGTGTATCAACACCCAACCTCTCTTCAACAGACACTTCAGAACCACTCTCTACAATATGCATCACCATAGATACCGATTTGAGCTCACTACTCTGCTTCATGGACCTAGAGTTATTGAAAGTTGCCTCTTTATTGTTCAATCGAAACTTCATCTGTCCTTTCTCCATATCAACCAAGGCGCGCCCAGTGGCTAGGAATGGTCTCCCAAGGATAATGGGAACCTCAAAGTCAACATCATAATCAAGTATCACAAAATCCACCGGAAAGATAAAAGACTCCACTTTCACTAGTACATCTTGGAGCACACCAATGGGCTTGTTCACAGTTCTATCGGCCATAAGCAGTCGTATCGCAGTCGGTTTTGGATCCCCTAAACCCAACTTTTTGTAAATAGTCAATGGCATCAGATTGATACTAGCTCCCAAATCGCACAACGCCTTTGCAAAATGTAGCAACCCAATGGTACAAGGAATAGTGAAAGCCCCGGGATCCTCATTCTTCTGCACAAGAGACCTTGTAGCAATAGCACTACGATGTTGCAACTTATCATAATCTTTAAAACTCACGGCCCATTTTTTAGTTACCAAGTCCTTCATAAATTTCGCATACCCAACATTTGCTCCAAAGCTTCTATCAACGACACATTGATGGAAAGCTTCTTCAATATACTAATAAACCTGTGGTATTTGCCTTCTTCAGTTTTCTTCACTAACCTCTGTGGGAAAGGAGGTGAAGGTCTAGTCATGGGAACAACTTTCTGAGTTATCTCCATTTCCTTCTCTGTTGCATTCTCGGGCTCTTCATTTACCTCAATCACATCATCATCTTTACTAACCTCAACTTCAACCCCAGATGGCATCGGTGGATCAATGGTCTTCTTACCCCCTCGAGTGGTGACTGCCATATAGTGCCCATCATTCTTTAGATTTTGGATGGTGTTGCTAGGAAGTGTGCCATATTGACGTGGGTTTACTGTAGTAGACAACTGAGTCATTTTTAGTTCAAGATGCTTGATCGACACTGCATGGGCATCAACCTTTTGACTAATACCAGACAAGTCATTTTGCATATCTTTCACATTCTCATCAGTCGCATCAAACCTCTTCATCATCTTCTGCATCATATCCTCAATACGTGTCATATTACCTCCAGCTTCCCTATTAACAGATTCCCAATTTTGAGGAGGGACATAAGGCCTAACCCGATCATTTCTGTTTCCATAGTTGTTCTGGTAATAGTTGTTTTCATGATTGTAGTTCCCATCCTGGACATATTGACCCTCTCGGTTGTAGTTTCCATATTTCCGACCTTGGTTTCCTTGACCTTGGTGCCAATTATCCATATTAGAACCTTGGGTGTTGGCTCGGAAACCCCCCTATGATCATTCACCGCATAAATATCCTCCTCATAGTAACATTCCTCAACCGGTGGTGGATTTCTAGTAAAATAATTTACATCATTTACCTTTACAGTATCTCCGCTTACATGCTTCAACACCAACCCAGTTCGGTCCTCATCTGAGCAATCTCCTCACGAATATCATCAGCAGATTGGTTAGTTGTAGCTTGGACTGCAAACATGTTTATCCTAGTATCTAACTTTCTAGTGCTCCACTCTTTATTGTTTTGGGAAATCTTCTCCAGTTTCTCCGTAATCTTCTCAAAAGTGCACACACCGTATGAACCTCCAGCTATAGTATCAAGCACTGCCTTACTATTGTCATCCTGACCTTGGTAGAAGTATTCCTTCAGTGATTCATCATCATTCAGGATACCTCTTATGAAAGCAGTGAACCTGTCCCATGAACTACTTACATACTCTCCAGGTAGTGCTACGAAGTTATTGAATTTATCTTTGTGGTTCAGCTTCTTTGACACGGGAAAGTATCTATCCAGGAACACCTCAGTTAATTGGCTCCATGTGTAGATTGAGTTATAAGGAAGCTCAGTAAACCACACAGCAGCATCGCCGGTCAATGATAGAGGGAATACTCTCAATCCAATGACATCCATGTCCAAGTCCGATCGACCCACACAACTTTTGCTGACACTTCTCATCTTGGCTATGTGCGCATGTGGATCCTCCGATGCCAACCCAGAGAACAAACCCCTCGTTGTAAGCATATGCATCAAACAACTAGTCACCACAAAAGTATTCCCCGGAGGTAGAGGGGGTAGAACAAGAGGTCCTTCAGATTCAGTAACATTAAAGTTGACCCTATAGTTATCACACAATCTTGGTCCTGGTGGATCTTGTACCCTCAATGCATCTCCTAGTAGATTTTCACCTTGAACCTGATTATTCTCATCACCAACCCTAGAGGCTGCAACCCAGCTCCATCACCTAAATTTCCTCCGAAAGGATTGACTGGGACCCCTTGATTGTTCATATTTCGCAAAGTTCTATTCAATTCTGGATCATAAGGGATAAGTGGTTCACCTTGGCTCCGTGTACTTGGCATACACTAGAGTAGGAACCTGAGAGAAACAAAAAGTAAAATTAGAAAATATTTGACTAAAGTTCAATAATGTTGTTAAACTTAATCTAAAAGCCTTATTCCCCGGCAACAACGCCAAAATTTGATACGCACAAATTACACCTCCATAAAGAAGTATAAGTGATCGTTATCAAGTAAAGAACCCAACTTGTAGGTTGAAATTGATCCCACAAGGAATATGTTTTAGACTTAAACTTAACTTACGATTATATTCATTTAGTCAATGTATTTTTGTAACAAGTAATTAAAGGGGAGGGGGAGGGGAGGGGGGCTTTGTGAAACAAGTTCTAGAAATTATGTGAATAATCAGTGAGCAAGATTTAAACTTTAGTTGTTATCAAGATGAGAGAGAAACTAGGGTGTACGTGTTCCCCATAAGCTCATAATGCGGTAATCTTAGTAATAATAATCATTTCCTAGTGTATTACATGCAAAGTGATAAGTTAGGTATCTCTAATTCCTTGGTCCGGCAACTAGAGAATTTCACCCCGCACCTTGGTCCGGCTACGTGTGTATAATTTACTAACTCTTACCGTTACCTCATATTAGACATCACATCGATGTATGACTTAGTTTTCACTCTCGCACCAATCGACATTAGACTATTAGATAGTATCACACTAAATCTATGTTAATTGTTATTTTCTTATTAACTACCTCCTTGGTCCGGCAAGTAGCAACAAGGCGAGTTTTAATGTTTGAAATCGCTAAAAAGACTTCTAAACGAAAGAATTATCAATGCATGCAACAACACTATTCAAGAATTACTTAGTTACTATTCATACTTTGTTAATCGCTCATGGTTCCCACAATCCTAGTTGTGGATTTAGTTACCCATAATAGCAAGAACACATTTCATATTTGTAGATGAAGAAATCATGAACTTACGTAATGAGAAGAATAAATCCAGAATCTCAACTTGAATTTCAAAGCCAAAATCTTCAAAACGAACTTAGGAAATTAAGAATTGCTAAAGTTGCAAGTTAATCTCCAAAGCCAAAAACTAGAACAAAGTAATAAAGTCTAACCCCCAAAAATGAGGTTTGCATGCCCTATATATACAAAAACAATTCCCAACTAAAAAGGAAACGAAACAAGGAAATAAAGTTTTTGAACGCGGTTGTAGTTGACGACACTGACCTACGGTCTGTAGGTCCCTTTCGTGGTTTGAGACTTAGGCAATTTTCCAACTCCAAAAATCAGTGATGAGTCCAAAAATCAGACTCATTTAGGGATTTATTTTAATAGAAATAATTTCCTCAAATGCTTATTTATTCTAAATATCTGATGAAAACACTTAAGTTTCAAGTATTTGAAGTTTTAGTGGAAGCATGGACAATTAGGCGCAAAAAGGAACAAAAAGGCTGAAAAGAATGAAAAAGCTGAAGCCTGAGCATCGCCAAGCATGCTTGGTGATTCGCCGAAGGGACGCACTCCGCCCTTTGTTCCAGTACGCAAAGCCCTGAAGGAGAAGGATCAAAAGGTCATGAAAGGAGCAGTCGGCGTTTCGCCGATAAGTTCCACGAAGCAGAAGTACACCGCCAAATGATTTAGAATGCACAGATGCTGAAGGAAAAACACAAAAGACAATGAACTAGAAGAAGGGCGAATCACCGAGTCATTCGCATTCGTTACTAACCTAACTGAGTGATCCACCAACACTATTTTTTGAAGTCAATAAATGCTAAACTATTTACTAGTTTTTGTGTGGAACATTAGACTAAAAACATTATTGTAATTTTCACTTTAGCTTTTATATTTTCTCTCAAGTTTGGAGAGGGTTTTGTGGGAGACATGAAGAAAGTAGTTCATCTTCCCCAAATTGGAAGTGGGTCTTCTCTATTCTTCTTCCTTTGCTCAAATCAAGGTTTAATTTCTTATACCCATTTGATTTCTCTATCATTTTAGGTATAATTTCTTATTTCTTGATGTGTGGCTAAAAACCCCCATTCTTGGGGTGTGATTTAGCAAATATGTGTTGATATTATTGTTGGGTCTTGTTTGGTGATAGGTTAGATGCATTTTAATGGTGATTTCACCTAGTGGTTGTGGTTTAATTTAATGGGTTTGTAGTTGCAAATACAAAACCACCCATGTGTTTTCAGCTTGCTCGAGAGAGAGGTCGCGAAACGAAGACCGCTAGACTGATGGCCTAAGGAGTGGGTCGGCATGAGGTTCAGCCCGAGAGGGTGAGCCCTAGTCCCATATCCTAACACTCAGCTCGAGAGAGTGAGTGGGGTAAGGCGTAGGCTGGCCTTCATGCGGCAAATGGGTGTCCGAGAGGAATCCATTTGAAACGGGGT
Source organism: Solanum piurae (assembly GCA_029582685.1). NCBI lineage: Eukaryota > Viridiplantae > Streptophyta > Magnoliopsida > Solanales > Solanaceae > Solanum > Solanum piurae. Next base: position 2,196 of record JAJOOO010009113.1, on the reverse strand, counting down.
AAGTTACCCGAGAGGGAACTTGTTTCCATCTAAAGCTTAGCCTAGTCACTATTATGTTGCAAATTTCCTATCGAAAGCATGTACCCAACGATTTGTAGCAATATATATTGCGGTCACACCCCAAGAACTTTTCCCCATTCTTGAATTTTCTCTTGATTTTTTTTGTTTTAGCTACTTGTGACAAAAACCCCTTTGATATTTGACACTTTTGTGTCACCTACTTGAATTTACTTTGTTTTTATTCTAAAATTTCTCAAACTACAACTAATTAAAACAAAATTCTTGCCTAACTACTATTTTCACTACCACTTACTTGGGACACAACCCCAACCCTTTGTTGGGTTACTATTTTATCAACAATCGTAGACACTCAAACCATAGGTTAGTGTCGTTGGTCACAATAAGTATCAAAATGGTGCCGCTGCCGGGGAGTGGTCTCACGTGAAAATGTAGTTAACTAGGGCTTTTTTTTCTTTTTAGTTTTGTTTTTCGTTTTAGTTGTTTGTATTAGTAGGTACCTTAGCAATGCTGAGGGAAGGGGTGGCAAGTCGGTTGAGATAAATCAAGGAGTCGAGGGTGACTCTAAGTTAAAGGCGTTGGTATCTCAACTGAACGACTTGGCCACCAAAATAAAGGAGGTGGAAAACTAGTGCAAACGCCAAGGGAAGCATCCACTTCCTCATGAGCAAGAAAGCTCTACGAGTGATGAGAAAAAGCATATCAATGATATGCTATTGATCATTCTCCAAAAGCTTCATGAGCTAGATAGAATGCTAGAGGTGATGAATGAGAGCATGGTGGTGTTGAATCTAATGATTGGTTCTCACTTGAGATCAATCAAGGTGATTGAAGACCTATTGGACCATGCACTACCGTATCTCTGCCCTAGCAGCGAAGGAGGGTTGCCTAATGGTGTTAGGTAAAACCCCAATGATGAAGTTTGACTGATAGCTCACGTCGAGCCACGACGTTAAATAAAGCACTTCTTGGGAGGCAACCCAAGGTTTTACCGCTTTATTTTTGTTTTAGAAATAATGGTGTGTTGATTGTGCAGGTTAAAGTGTGGAGAGTGTTTGAAAATTGCAGGTTGGCGAGCTAAAAAGGTCCAATAAGTGAATCGGCGAATAGGTCGGCGTGCCCGACCTAATCCACCATTTGACTCAAGACAATTTCAAAGTGGAGTCTGTAAAAATCGGTGAGCCCAGGAAATTAATGGCGAATCGCCGACCAGGTCAACGATCGGGATCTAGTCCGCCGTTTGGACCCCCATATTTCTTGGAGGTTCTGTAAAACTCGGCGAGGTAAGTGACAGCTCGACATGTCACCGAGTGGGTCAGCGAGCACGACTAATGTCGCCGAATGGGAGAGAACTGGACAGTTTTAAAAGGCCAAAGGTTTAAACTTCCAACTTTTTCACTTTTCCTCACTTTCAAACTTCACAAACTCACACCCGCACTTTAGTTTCTATATTTTTGCATTCCTATAGTATTTTAGTTGTTGATTTGTGCTCAAATTTGGATTACATTGGCGCCTAGAATTTCAATCTTATCTTAATCAGCATTAAAAGTTGGGTTTTCGAACCCCGAGTTTATTTTTAAGAATTTTGTACTCATTCGCAACAATTTTATATTGATTGAAGTGTGTTGGGCCTCTTTGATAGGATTAGTTTGTTTGATTGCCTGTTTTAATTTGAAAATCTTGCCCGTAGTGTTTATATTGTTAAAATTCCATATTTTTGTGCCTTAAAATTGGTTAAATCTTGTAAGGTTGTGCTTTCATGTTGTTGAGTTTAGCAGGGAGAAGTCTGAGTATCCCGAAATATGGTAAATACCAATATTTTCATGCCACCCTAGAAAAGAGCACGGGATATCACAATAAATGAAGGGGGGGTGAAATCCTCCTAAGAAGGGAAGACAAGAACCTCCATCTGGATATAAAGACGAGGGCAAGAGGCCCATTTCTGGCAGGGATACTACCCCCCGAGGTCCCTATATTTCTTCATGTGCCTGGGGATTCTATGCAGTTGTGCAGGCCTTGTTGGCGGATACACCCTTGGCAGCTGATATACCGTGAGTTTACGGTATTTCTAATACATTTCACTTAAGAGTTGTGTGTGTCTAGGGCCTTTTAGTATTGGTTTTTATGTGTTTTAATCATATGTTGCAGGAAAGATGTTCAGGCGCGGAAGTAAAGAGA
>JAJOOO010009112.1:0-46385 GCA_029582685.1 Solanum piurae | reverse complement strand
GTTTAGAGGCTTATTTCAGACATAGTTAGATTCAGCTTAGTATTGAGTTAATAACTTCTTTGTATTAAACTCATCAGTTATCATTTATCTCAGTTATAGTATATGGGTATTCCCCATCTTTTCATTTTAATTATGATTTAGCTTCCGCATCCGTTTATTATCTTTAGTATGCTCATGATCATGCTAGCAGGGTTAGCTTAGGATCACTTGTAGTCCTAGGTCCCGTGTTTGCGTTTTGAGGGTAGTCTCGGGGTGTGACATATGGGATCAGTTTCCACGTTCCGGTATACTAACTGTTTGGGTTTGGGTTCCTAGAGGACCAATGATTTGATATAAAATGTGAAGTTGTTTGTTGTTCGTAAATGTTGATAATATTGTATATGTTGATATATATGCATGTGATTATAATGGTTGTCTTGACTTGCTTATGTTGCACTTAGTGGGATAGCCGCGTGATCCTACCAGTACGCTGTGGTTGTGTACTGATACTGCACTTGCTCTTATTTTTGTTGAGTACAGGGCATCTTCAAGCGGCTACTGACAAACCTCGCTTAGGAGATCAGTGATCGTTCGAATGCAAGGGTGAGCTAATTCTTTCGGGCTGCCATTTCTGATCAAACCTACCATCACAAGGTTTTGTATGCTTGTTGTTGTTGGTTCCATGTTTGTGTACATGAATGAGGTTAGAGAACATGACTCAAATGATAATGAAAAGACTAAGTATAATTAATTACATGCCATGACCCTATTACTTGATTGTAAGATAATGAGTATTATTCCTTATGGATGTGATTGTGATTGTGGTTGTGTTGATTGGATCGAGTGTTACGTTTTGATACATACATTGGATCGGGTGTCGCATTTTGACATATATATTGGATCGGGTGTCACGTACCGACATATCCATTGGATTAGGTGTCATGTGCCGACACACTAATTGGGATCGGGTGTCACATTTTGGCACACAAACAATTTGGGTGTGGGTTCTATGAGAGGACTGTTGTATTGTTATATCTATTTGTTATTGATAATGTGGAACTGTATCTTGCTCTTGAGTTGATAATTGGTCAGTGCATTCTAGGTATATATGTGTGGGTTGGCTGTACCGTATGGTAAATTGGGTATATCTCGTTAATGGATGAATTGTGAATGGTCGGGCCCAAATCGGGATGTGATAAGGTAAACAGCGACTGAGGGTCCAGGTGTTAGTAGGGGTTACTTAGAGAAGTGGTATGTCTTCAAATACGGGTATGTTGTGAGTGATGGATCGGGGTGGTAGTGGTTACATTTGGAACCTCTCTAAAAGGTAGAATGTTTAAGTTATGATCAAGAGTGTAGCGAGTAAGGGATTAGAGTCAAGAGTACTAGTATATTTTGAAGCAGTCGGAAATGGTAAAGGCATAAGGGTATGAAGGTGGAGAAATGAACAGTCTTATTGCATGTTTCCTACTAGTCAATTTCTTATATTATGCGGTGGGCATCGGGTTGACCGATGATTCCTAACAGTACGTGTGGTTGTACTGATACTGCTCTTGCTATGTCTTTTTGGACATAGTCTGGTTGCAGGATCAACGATGTTTCATAAGTGAAGACGAAGACACTCTCCAACAGCTTCTATTTTTCCTTTCTTATGGTGGGAGTTGCGTTATGTATTAATTATGTATACCTTGTAATCTTAGTAGCTCTTATACCTGTTTAGACCAGATCCTTGGGGAAGTTAATTACTTTACAAGTCTTAACTAGAATCATTGAACAACATCTTTATTTTATAAAAATCTTGTAATGCTATTTTATCTCTAATTTTCTTAATCTTCTGCATGTCTTAATTGTTTGGGAATGGAGGGTTCTCCTGCTTAGGTGTTAGAGTAGATACCCGTACTGCCCTGTGGGTTGGGTCGTGACACATTGTTGGTCCCGAAGCGAACCCTCGGTCTGGCTCAATTACTCAGCAAAAGACTTACTCAAAAAAAAATGAAGTCTCCAAATACCAAACTTAACTCATATAGTCTTAAATCAGTTTAACTGAATAAATGTTCGAAAATACTTAATCAAGCATAAGTAATAAACTCAAAGCCTCAAAGGAACATCAACAAGGGAAATGGGAAAAGACTCCTCAACTACTACTGTCTTTGAAGCCTCTAAATACTGTGAGGGAAGTTGGGACAAGACCCACGACCTCCTAATAAACTAAAAACTAGGTCTGGAACCCTCCGGAAGCAAGGACGCTCCTCAAGGCTTAGCTGGAGTGCGATGGGATCAACGAAGTGCCGGTTGATGACGCTGGACACCTATGTCTGCATCATGAAAGGATGCAGGCCGAATGACATCAGTACATTGAATTTAGGAGTATGTAAGGGGAAAATAGAAACATATATATAAAACTGAACTAATAGAAAAGGGAAGACATACTCACCTCACTCTAACTCAACTCACTATGAAAGCAATGATAATAATATGCAATAAATAAAGCCTTTAAGACAGTAGATAATAACTCAAAATGTATGAAAAAAAACAATAATAAACTCTTTTACCCTTATTTGGGAGATTCTCTAACCCACAACCACCACTATGAGCTACGTGATGATACAACATCTCACCCACGCTACCAGAACTGTCCTATACCTTATCAGGGTATAGAAAACCTTAACTAAGTTGATCCGCCAAGCTATGCTTAAAAGCAATAAGGAATCATCTAAAATGTATGACCCTTTATCCATGTTAGCATACATGGTTTATGAGAATTTTGAGTTGTCTGAACTCATCCCATATCGGTGCTCAATACTACTCCTAATAATATATAACTCATGCTCATATGTTTAAAACATAACTCTTCCTCAATTTGATATAATTACTCAAAGAATTTCTCTTAAAAGAGATAATGCTAAAAAACACATAAACTCATTTAGAAATCAGTGTTTCTCTCATTTTAAATATAAAAGTATTACACTTGGGAATACTTATGTAACAGCTCGGTCTTAGAAAGAGCTATTTTTAGAAAAAACTAAATTGGAAAGAGCTAATTTGAGATTTGTGCAAGTTAGTCTTCAATTGTGAGTTTTGGGTCAACTTCGAATAGCCATAACTTTCAATACATAATGAGTTAAGTGGCCTATAAGGTATCAAATGAAATATCTTTGAGTCCTCTTTCCAACACAGCCGAGTTTACTGAATTCTGAGTTTGGATGAGGGAGATATGCCCGTTTGAGTTCAGCGTGTCTGATTAGAATCGTTACTATGTGAGTAAACCTTTCACATCATATTCATAGTGTGTTCATGAGAATAACCTTTCAATCAACACAACAAAATTATCATAATCATAGACATTTCATGCATAATCATGTGTAAGGGTATGGGGAGAATGATCTTTCAACAATACCACAATTACACCATAGCCATAGGATCTTTACTCTCTAAGTGAATCACAAGCTCATACACAATTCTCATAAACATGTACAAACCCTCATAATTTGCCCTTCAAAAACCATGAATCACATTCAACACAAACATCTAGTATTACTACATTAGATATAGAGAATATCATGATTCAATAAACTCAATCAATATAGACATAATCTATTCACATGATACTATAATCAATTAACCCACATCATGAAGTCACAATTTAGTCATATGGGGGATTCATGGGTTCATGGAGGCATTTCATCATAAATCAACAATAAATCATCAATTCAATCATAATCCATCATAAATAAACCATTGTAAACGTTTTTAGAAAAGAACCCGTGACTTAGATTGAAACCCTAGCTTTTGGGGAAATTGAGAGCTTTGAAATCAAGTTTTGAAGGGACTCTACGCGTGAAAGCTACCCATAGAAGAAAAGATACCATACCTTGATTAAGAATCTTCAAAAAAATTGAGGAAGAAGCCTTGAAATCTCCAAACCCTAGCTCCAATTTTACCCTTCTTCTTCTTTGAGTTTTTAGAGAGAGAAATATTGTGAGGAAGATGAATCTTTTGGTTGATTTGCGTGTTGGTGAAAAATGACTTAGTTTAGGAAATTTTAACTTAAAAACAACTTATATAGTACCCCTAAAAATACCCAAAATGACCCCATTTTAATTGGACTAAAAAAAGGATAACACTTAACTAACCTTCATTAAGTGGACACGCCCAGGTGTCACGAGCCACCTTCACGATCCGTGGTTAGGACCACAATCTGTGGTCCCACTCGTGAAGTTGGGGCAATAGCTAGGAACTTGATTTCACAAGCTCACAAGCCCAAGGCATTCCCACGAGGGGCTCCACGAGCCTTGGTCAAGACCACAAACCGTGGTTCCTCTCGTGGTATTTGAGGCAGTAGTTATGCTACTTGGAGACTTAAGCTCACTTGCCCAAGGCATCTTCACGAGGGGATCCACGAGCCGTGGTCCCTCTCGTGGACCTTGAGGTAGTACCTAGGCCACTTGGTGGCTACTCCTGAATGGCCAAGAAAACTCCACGAGGCCTCCCACGAGCCTTGGTCAAGACCACTGGCCATGGTGATGGTCATGAAGTTGGGGAAGTGTGCTCCAAGCTAGGGGCAGTCTTGGCCTTTGGCTTTGTCTTGGCCCCTTTGCCTTGGCACTTTCCCTTTGTCCTTGACTCTTATAGCCTCCATTTCAAGTCTAGATGGTCTACTAATCTACGGGGAGTCATTTTTTATTTTTAACCCTTACGTTTAGGCTCTAGTTTAACCTACTAATTTCTGGAGTGTTACACAAGGAGGAAATATTGTAACATCTCGGTCTTAGAAAGAGCTATTTTTAGAAAGAACTAAATTGGAAAGAGCTAATGTGAGATTTGTGCAAGTTAGTCTTCAATTGTCAGTTTTGGGTCAACTTCAAACGGCCATAACTTTCGGTACGAGATGAGTTAGGTGGCCTATAAGGTATCAAATGAAATATCTTTGAGTCCTCTTTCCAACGCCGCTGAGTTGGCTAAATTCTGAGTTTGGATGAGGGAGATATGCCCGTTTGAGTTCAACTTGTCTGATTAAGAAAAGTTCATCCGAATGATAGAGGAGTATTTTGGTCTTTTCCTTACCCCCACTAGCCTAACTCATTTTTAGTAATACTTTAGGGGTCTAAACTGACTTAGATCAGTTTTCAAAATTCCTAAAAACACTTAGGGTTTTAGAGAGAAGTTCAAGCAGAGAAAGAAAGGAGAAGTTTAAGCGTTCGTTCAAGGTTCTTGCGATCTTCGAGGAATTTCACCAATGATTTGATCCTTACGAGGTATGTAAGCTTCATAGTGATGGTTTTGTTCACCCTCACGTCAATCATGAGTTTCTTGAGTTAATTTCGTCCATGATAATTCATATATTGAGGTTCTTGATGAGTTTCTTGAAGTTTCGTTCTTAATTTTTTGTTTACTTATGTTGGGTATTCGAATATAAGGAAGTTCGAGAGAAATTAATCGATTTTAGGCGAATTAGGGCCAGGAATTAAGAAGAAAAATTCGTCGAAATGTTCTGGGAATGGGCAGGGGCGGCGCGCCCCAGATGCACCAGGAGCGTTGGCGCCCTGTGCCTGCAGTGCACCACAAACTAGCCCCAGTAAGTGGAGGGCTGGCGCGGCGCTAGGATTAGATGCGCCAGGAGCGTCAGCCCACTTTCTCTTCTGTTCTTCGATTCGTACTTGTTCCTTTGAGTCAAGCTTTCATTCCATTCTTAATCCTAACTATTTAAACCTTCATTAATCATCGAGAGATCACATATATCATGAATCATAACTCTTGAATTCACATTTCAAATTCATGAAAATATTTAGAGTCAAGTTTGAGAGAACCTTTCGAGTCATTTTGAGAAGTTTTTTCACAAACTTTTAAAACTTGTTTTAAGACTTGAGTACTTGAGTATGAGGATGAGGAGAGTTGAGTTTCATTTTTTAAAATGAATATATGGGAAGTATTCCCAAGAGTAAATTTTATTTACATTTAAAATGAGAGGAAATTTCGATTTTCAAATGTGTTCATGAGGAGTTTTTGAGTATGATCTCTTTTAAGAAAACCTTTTGAGTAATAATCTCAAAGTTTGAGGATGAGGAGATGTTTTAAACATATGAGCATGAGTTATATTATTGAGAGTAGTATTGAGCACCGATATGGGGACGAGTTCAGACCACTCAGAGTTCTCATAAATCAAGCCTTTAGAATAATATGAATTAATAATTTTTCTAAATAATCAACTTAATGCAAAATAAATTTCACTAAACAAAATTCATACTAATAAGCTTCACAAGTTCAAATCCATGTCAAATTAAAATAATACCAAATTGTGTATAGTAACTTGAACATTACAATTGTCGAGGGTAAAATTCACATCAAATAAACATAGAAAAATTTCACAGGATTTGTTTGGTGATATGAGTTATTGTCATCCAATCTTCTTTCAAAGTGAAGAAAGTTCAATCCTCGCATCAGGATGAAACAATGAAAAGCTCATATATAATTAGATAAAAATATATGATATACATATGTCTTCATACATCTTGATGAAAAAAAATTAAAACTCTATTCATCTCAAAAGCAATTTCATATAAAATTTTGGTTTTGAAAAAATATTATAAGATAATGGATAAAAATTTACTTTAATGTTCTTCCATTCACACTCATGTGAATAATAAGGAACTCATGATTTTTCGTACATAAACAAATACTAGACTTAGGTTTTCTAAAATCATATAATGATGCTCATTTTATTTAATATGTTGATTCAAGTATTTATCACTTCTCTTAATTTATAAGTTTAGCTCTTTTGGTAGAGCAATTTGTTTGGAAACTTTCCTCCTTGAACTTATCTTTTTCTTCTATTTACTAGAAAAACAATTATAAATCCAAGAGTTTACCATATTGAATAAGAAAATACATAATTTTTAAGTTATACTAATATCGATCATTATCTAATATGCAAAATTATCCTTTAATTTGAATAGTCAAATTCAATCAAGAATAAAATTATTGCATAGTTCTTAACTAAGCAAAAATAAAATTAAGACTTATCAGAATTCATGGTATGGTGAGAATTTCCACGAATTCTGACAATTGTATGGGTATTGATGCAATAGATTTAACAACTTGTAAAATATGAAATGCCTATAGATTAAATACAGATTTAAAATAATAGCAGCAATTTTAAATTCTAGTATGAATCATTAAACCCACCTAACAAAGAAAATATTACTTACCATCCATTCCATTTTGCAGAACCTATAAGAAAAATAAACTATTTAGAAAAAATCATAAAAAAATAGGATGAAGAAGGGAAAGGGGAGAATGACGAAAGGAGTGGGTTAAGGGGAAAGAGATATGGGGTTACTGATTGGGTTTGAAGTTTTAGGGGGAACTTTTTGATATTTGGCTATTTTTAATGTTTTAGAGGGAAAGAGGTGAGTCTAAAATCTAAATGAAAAATGAGATTATTATTTTGTGCATATATAGAACAAGTTTTTATTATTATTATTTTTATTATCCATATTTTCTATTAACTAGTAGTAACAATAAATTAAAATGTTTTTTCTTAAAAAGTACAAGAGCTTAAATACAGTTTAAATACAAGTAAAAATGAATATGACTATTGATTTGGTATCTATATAGATATTTATAAAAGTAACTTTAACAAATTTTGGAGGTTGGTAATTTCCACAAATTATACTAAATTGTGGCAATTCTAACCTCCACGATAAAACCAACTCAAAAAGATTTTTATTGTGGGGGTTAAAATGAAACGTCAGAAAATGTATTAATAGTGAGGTTTCTTGAAATTCTCACAAGTTAACCGCAACAAATTGAACATTTTTTTGTAGTAAGAATTCAAAATTGCAAGACCACTTGTAATAAGTTATACTCATTCCGTCCAATTTTACCTTTCTGTTATACTAAAAATAGATATCCATGTTTGCTTGTCTATTTTTTAAAAATTGAGAGATAATTTACTACTAATTAGTTCCTAATTTATCCTTATTATATATTAATTATTATAGTCATTTCTTAACGTATTTTTAAAAATAATAATCTCTCATCTTTGATAATGCTCAAATCACTTCTCAAACCTAATTAAAAGAGTGAGCGGACGTCGTCAATAAAACACCCAACTAAAGTCGGGGTCGAATCCCACAAGGAATGGTATGCGGTTAAGAATTTATGTCATGACCCAGGGGTACCCCCTAGATGTAACAAGGCGTATAAGACCCCGAGAGGCCTCATACAAACCACTTAGCATATCATAACATAAAGTAATAGAAATGAGTGGGAATTTAAAACTTTTCAATACAATCAAAGTCTTTTATAAAACAAGCGAAAGTCTAACAACATTGTCTCAAACCATCTAAACAACATGAATAAAGTCTTGCGTCACAACCCATACAATAGTCCAAGACATAAAGGAAAAGCATAAAAGAAAGGGGTGATCACATCCTCGAACACAATGAGGACTCACCAAATCTTCACTTTCTTGATCAACAACGAAGCAAGCCACAAGTGTGAGAATCTATATCGCCGGACCCTACATTTGATAAGAATGTAGGCAAGACTATGCGTTAGTACAATCAAGTACTAAATATGATGGCTAGCATAAACAACATAACATAAGCTTTAGTCAACATAAGACAAAAGGCATAAGCATAATCAAGACATAATCAACATCATAATAAAAGAAGAATACTTCCTTAAGTAACCTCACTTATCCTTAGCCAAGACATAGGTCATCCGCCTCTAGTCAAGCTTACATCATGGAAGACATATCTAGAAACACTCCAAACAAGTCAACTTAATAACATAATCATGTGGTTCATACTTACTTTGAAATACATGGTGATTCGCCTCTATGCCTAGATTATAAAGGCTAATGGGTATTCGCCTCTTGCCTTATATACTTTAAGATTGCGGGTACTCGCCTCCACAATCACATCATATTACACAGGTACTCGCCTCCACATCATTTCATAAGGAGCATGGGTACTCGCCTCCATGTCCATTCATCTTAGTCAGAACGTGGGGACTCATCTCTTTTTCAATTCTAAGGAGTACGGGAATAACCTCATATCCTAACACATGGAGGTCAAGGGTAATCGCCTCTAGCCTCATCAATTACATAAGCTTTTAGTCTAGATTCATTTTAGGTGAGCAATCCTTTCAACCTAGAATCATTCATGTGAGTAAACCTTTCACATTCATAATTAAGCAATTCATGTGGGAAGTATCCCTTCCTCAACAATAACATCAATTTCCAACAATTCATATCATAAGCTTTACTCTCAAAGCCCTAATTCTCATGATCAGAATCTAAGATTTATTCTCAAGAAATTAACATCATATTCACCATATATGCTTCAATCTCAAGCAATTCTAGTCATAATTCATCAATCCTAGAAGGATATATCTAACCCATAGAGTTTTCCTCACATGACATCAAATCTGTTATATCAATTCAACCATAAAATCACAGGATAGGCATGTGTACATGTAATTTCATCCTAAATACATGCAATTCAATCATAAACAATCACAATCCACTCAATTGGATCAACATTCATAATAACCCACAATATTGGAAGAAACTCTAACTAGAATTGGGGAAATTCTTCTTCAAATTGTGGAATTCTAGGGGACTCCATGGGAGGAAGGACCCCATGGATGAAAAACCATCATACCTTAGTCACAATGCCCACAAAACCTTGAAGATTAGGAGACTTGATATTCACCTAACTTCAATCTCCTTCTTCTTCCACTTTCTAGAGAAAGAATATTTGAGATGGGAGTTGGGTTTTCTCTTGGGAATTGAGAGAATGACTTAATTGAGTGAGTTTAGGGGTCTAACATCCTTATATATGTGGCCTAGGCTAAGGCAAAATGACACCACATTGATTTAATTAAAATTGGAAAAGACCCTTAAGTCCCTAAAATCATTATTCAGCTCTGACCCACGAGACCACGACTGACGGACCGTGGATGGACCTATGGTCCGTCCTGGTCAATCGTGGTTGAGTTCAGAGACTTTTGGGGCCTCCCACGACACCCCTAACCATAGGCCGTGAACCCATCCATGGGGCGTGGGTCCTGGTCGTGGTTCTGCCATAGGTAGTGTTCTACGATGCCCAACCACGAGGCCCATTTACGAGGTGTGGGTCCGACCACGAGGCGTGGGTCCAACCACGGTGCGTGGTTGGCCCTCGTCAGTGACACCTGGTAGTTCTGCAAATTTGTTAAGCCTCTCTCTTTAGGCTACTGGGTGTTACAATATCTTCCCCTTGGGAACATTCGTCCTCGAATGGCATTCACGACTCGAGACTAGCAACCCATTATGCATGCAACACATCTAAATGCACACAATCGAGGAGGAACTCCATCTCCAAGCTAAACATACTCAATGCACCTTAAGGAAGTAGGAACTACATCTAACAACCCAATATGCATGAATTTTTAACATTTCTCATGTTCAAGGAGGGACTATCATCTCCAACTCAAAACAATGTTCTACAGAATCTCATGGAGCTCATATGCAATTCAATATCAAAAAGAACAAATTCAAGGAGGGGGTCTCCACTCCAAGTCAAGGCATGTTTTACAACTCATCTCATGAAGTCTATAAGCAACTCATACTCAATACTCAATAACATGAGGAAAATGCATCACAAAAACCATTTTCTTTCAAAACTTAAGCTTTTTCATGAACATGCAATTTAAGGAAATCATGGAAACACATAAAACACACATGACTTTGAACATAGGCAAACCAAGAGGAACTTATTACCTCAAGCTAACATAGGAGGAAAAAGATGAGGATATCGGGACATCATATTGGCCTCGGCCTCCCAAGTAAAACCCTTAACTAGATGGTTTCTCGATAACACTTTCACGGAGGCAACCTCTTTGTTCCTCAACCTCTTAACTTGCCGGTCTAAAATCTCAACCGAAACTTCTTCATAAGAAAAGTTCTCTTTCACTTCTAACCCTTCTAGGGGAATTATAGATGTCGGATATCCCACACATTTTTTCAACATAGAGACATGGAAAATCGGATGCACTGATGCCAACCCATTTGGCAAGTCAAGATCATATGCAACCTTACCAACACGCCTCAAAATTTGATATAGGCCTACAAAATGGAGACTAAGTTTCCCTTTCTTTCCAAACCTCATTACACCCTTCATGGGTGAGATTTTCAAGTAAACCCAATCAAGCACATCAAATTCAAGGTCTCTCCTTCTAACATCTGCATAAGACTTCTGTCGACTTTGGGCCATTCTCAACCTCTCTCTATTGAGTCAAACCTTCTCGATAACCTCATGAACTAACTCGTCCTGTCAAAGCAACCTCATCCATCTCAAACCATCATATAGGAGATCTACACCTCTTACCATAAAGATCCTCAAATGGAGCCATACCAATACTCGAATGGTAGCTATTATTATAGGCAAATTCTATCAAAGGCAAATGGTCATCCCAATTTCCCTTGAAATCAATCACGCAATCCCTCAACATGTCTTCCAATGTTTGGATTGTTTTTTTCGCTTGCCCATCAGTTTGGGGGTGAAAAGTCGTACTAAGCTTGGCATTAATGCCAGGACCCTTTTGGAAGGACCTCTAAAACTGTGAAGTAAACTGAGTACCTCTATTGGAGATATTGGACAAGGGCACTCTATGAAACCTCACCATCTCTCTCAAATACAACTTAGCATAATCTTCCACAGTATAGTAAACTTTGACGAGAATGAAATGGGCCGACTTCATCATTCGATCTACTATAACCCAAATCGAATAATATTGGTGACGAGTTTGTGGCAACCCTACTATGAAGTCCATATTCAAATCTTCCCACTTCCAAGAAGGAATGCTAATTTCTTGGGATAGACCTCCCGGTTTCTGATGCTCAACCTTCACTTGTTGGCAATTTGGACATTTGGCCACAAATCCCGCAATATCTTTCTTCATCCCATTCCACCAATAGACCTTCCGCAAGTCACGGTACATCTTGGTGGCTCCCGGGTGAATAGAATACAGAGAACTATGGGCTTCAGTAAAGATATGTTCCCTTAAGTCATCAACATTTGGAACACACAACCGACCTTGATATCTAAGAACACTATCTCCCCATTGGGAGAAAGCCTCAACAGACTTCCTAAGTACCAATTCTTTCAATTCTACCAAAGTCGGATCAAGACATTGATTTGCTTTAACATCGGCTATAAAGGACGATTCTGACCCTTTATGAACCATAACCCTACCCTTGGTGGAGTCTACCAATCGAACACCCAATCAGGCTAACCTATGGACATCTCAGGCGAACTTTTTTCTATCATCATCTATATGTGCAACACTACTAAGAGGATACGCTACTACATTCGCCTTTCTGGGTGATATAGGACACTCATATCATAGTCCTTCAACAATTCAAGCCACCTTCTTTGGCGAAGATTAAATTCCTTTTGGGTAAACACATATTGTAAAATTTTATGATCGGTGAAAACTAATGTTTGCATAATCAAGACACAACTTCCAATTCGAGTGTCTACGATTGTACAATATGATTATAACCCAACCGAATGGGTTGGGGTCGAGTCCCAAGAGAGCGGTTCTTGAAAAGTAATGGTTAAATGCAAAAAATGCTAAAGTTAGCCGTAGCGAAAAACATTATCGAGTATAAACATACTAAATCTATAAGGGATGACTCAAGCGTCAATTATCAATGGGGGTTTGTAGTCAAGTAACAACTAAAAAAAAAGTAAAAAACATAAGAAAATGAGATAGAGAGACGGGATTCTTGGTATATGATAGGAATACGGGATAGACTAGACCATCGGGTACATGTTTTTGATAGTAAATTATTGAACATTTTTGACTAGGCTAGACTATAGTTGGGATAAATTCTCTCTCGAGCAACTTACCCCGAATCAACTCGGTTTATCCCGAACACCGAGTTGCCGCCTTAAGCACAGCCTCCGACTTAGACCATTCACTCTCTTGAGCTGAACCCATGTCGACCCAATACCATCGGCTATCAATCTAGTAGCCTTAGTTTTACGACCTCTCTCTCGAGCAAGCCAAAAATATGAAATCGTATTTGCAACTATAATTCCATTAAGTTCATACACAACTACTAAACGAAATCACATTTAAACAACAAATAAACCGTCAATAATAAAGACCCAGCAGATAATCTAACCCATATTCACAAAATCACACCCCAAGAATAGAGGTTTTAGCTAGACATGAAAAAGAGATAAAAATTGATACCAAAAGGTGTTACCATTAATTGGGTATGATAAATAAAATATTTAAACACGTCAAGGATGAAGATTCTTGAAGACCCATTTCCAATTTGTTGGAGTTGAAACCCTTTGAATCTTCAAGGCTCAAGAAGAATGTCTCCAAAAATGTTAAAATTGTTCTATTCCAAAACTTAGTTCTCCAACAGCTTGATACTAAGCTAGAGATTTAAGCGGGTATTTATAGCTGTCAAAAAGTGTGTTGCGAAGGATCCACTCGGCACAGTTAGTCAGGATTGCCGAACTACTCGGCGATCCGCCCTTTGGTATAGTACCTCGCCTTTTAGCTTTTGCCTTCAGCATCTTCGCGTTCTGAATCATTGGGTGATATGGTGATGCTTTGCGGAACTGCTCAGTGATTCATTGACTGCTCCTTTTCCTCACAAACTTGACCTTTTTCTTCAAGGCTAAGCACACTGGAACATTAGGTGAGGTTGTAGGCCTTCAACGACACGCCTAATGGATTAGGCGATCGCCAGGCCATCTTTTCTTCCTTCTTTCAGACACTTTGTTCCTTTTTGCTCGATAGCGCTCATGTTTTGTTTCTCAACTCAAATACCTGAAACTTAAGGATTTTCATCAAATATAGAGACAAAATATGCATTTGAGGACACTAATTCTATCAAAATATAACCCTAAATGAGTCCAAATTGTAGACTCATTAAAAACATCTACATGGACCCCATAAAAATAATGCCTCCAAATCTTTAAGGTAAATACCACTGCCGCTAATTCAAGGTCATGGGTAGGATAGTTCTTCTCATGAACTTGTATTTGCCTTGAAGCATAGGCAATCACCTTACCATTTTGCATAACCACACGTCCCAACCCCACTCTAGAGGCGTCATAATATACCACAAAGCCATCCGTACCTTTCGATAAGGTCAAAACCGAAGCGAAAGTAAGTCTATCCTTCAACTCTTGGAAACTTTTCTCACAAGAATCCGACTATATAAACTTGGCCTTCTTTTGAGTCAAAGTTGTCAATGGAGAAGCAATGGAGGAAAACCCCTCAACAAATATTCTATAGTAACCGGCCAAACCTAAGAAACTTTTAATATATGTCGGTGATAGAGGTCTAGGCCAACTCTTGACCGCATCCATCTTAATCGGACCCACCTCAATACCCTTGCTTAAAACAATATGGCCTAAGAAAATCACAGACCTAAACCAAAATTCACATTTACTAAACTTTGCAAGTTGTTGGTCCTTGAGAATTTGCAATACAATCCTAAAATGATCCATATGTTCATCCTCGCTCCTTGAATAAATCAAAATATCATCTATGAACACAATTACGAACATATCAAGGTATTGTCTACGCACCCTATTCATCAAGTCCATAAACTTTGTCGGAGCATTAGTCAACCCAAACGACATTACCAAAAACTCATAATGACCATATCGGGTTCTAAAAGTCATTTTCGGAATATCTTCCTCTTTCATCCTCAGCTGGTGATAACCCGACCAGAGATCAATTTTTGAGAAATCACATGCCCCTTGAAGTTGGTCAAATAAGTCATCTATTCTCATAAAAGGATACTTGTTCTTGATGGTTACTTTGTTCAATTGGTAGTAATCAATACACATACATAGTGAACCATCTTTCTTCCTAACAAACAACACCGAAGCACCCCATGGAGAGATACTCGGTCGGGTGAAACCTTTATCCAATAGGTCTTTTAACTGTTCCTTTAACTCCTTAAGCTCTACCGGAGGCTGATGAGTCCACAAATTGGACTCATTTAGGACTATATTTTAATAGAAATTGTGTCCTCAAATGCTTATTTTATCTCAATATCTAATCAAAACCTTTAATTTTTGGCTATTTAAAGTTTGAAGGAAAGCATGGACACTACTTCGCAAAAAGAAATGAAAAGGCCAAAAAAACAAGAAAATGAAGGCCTGAGGATCGCCGAGTTCACTTGGAGAATCGCCGAAGGGTCTCACTTCGCCTTTTGTTCCATTGTGCTGAGCCCTGAAGGAAAGGATCAAGTCAGCGGAAAAAGGGAGCAGTCGGCGCATCGTTGAGGAGTTCCGCAAACCAGTACTATGTCGCCCAATGACCCAGAGCACGACGATGTCGAAGGATGAGGCAAGATGGCGATGAACTACACCAAAGGGCGAATCACCGAATTGATCGGCGATTCCGACTAATGTCACCTAGTGATCCGCCGCAGCACAGATTTTTGAAAGCTATAAATACTCGTTGAGAGTTATAGCTTAAAAAAGAAGTTTTTAGCATTACATTTTCAGAACAAAATAATTTTAGTTCTATTATTTTACTCTCAAGTTTGTAAGGGTTTGAAGACTTGAAGAAGAAAAGGGTTTCATCTCTTCCAATTTGGAAGTGAGTCTCTTGGATTCTTCCTTGTTTTCTTAAATCAAGATTTATTTCTCTATACCCATTTGATTTCAACATCATTGAAGGTATAAATTTCTATTTCTTGATGTTTGGCTAACAACCCCCATTCTTAGGGTGTGATTTAGCAAATATGTGTTGATATTATTGTTGGGTCTTGCTTGTTGATAGGTTAGATGTGATTTAATGGTGATTTCACCTAGTGGTTGTGATTTAATTTAATGGGTTTGTAGTTGCAAATACAAATCCACCCATGTGTTTTTGGCTTGCCCGAGAGGGAGGTCGCGAAACCAAGACCACTAGACTGATGGCCTAAGGAGTCGGTCAACATGAGTTTCAGCCCGAGAGGGTGATCCCTAGTCCCATATCCTAACACTCAGCTCGAGAGAGTGAGTGGGGTAAGCGTAGGCCGGTCTTTATACAGCAAATAGGTGTCCGAGATGAACGCATTTGAAATGGGGTAAGTTGCTCGGGAGGGAACTTATTTCCATCTAAAGCTTAGCTTAGTCACTATTATCTTGCAAATTTCCTATCGAAAGCATGTACCCTACTATTTATCTCAATTTGTATTGTGGTCACACCCCAAGAACTCCTCCCCATACTTGAGTTCTTTGTTATTTTTATTGTTTTTGCTATACTTGTGACAAAACCCCCAAATCGATATTTGACACTTTTGTGTTCCCCTTTAATTTACAATATTTTTAATCGTTAATGTCTTTAGCTACGACTAGTTAGAACTAAATTTTATTTTTCTATTAATTCTCAAAACCGCTCCCTTGGGACACGATCCCAACCCTTGGTTTGGTTACTATACTATTGCACGATTCGTAGACACTTGTATTGGAAGTTGTGTCATTGATTACGAATTACGAAACATCAGGCATTCCATAAGGAGGAATAGAGATAAGTTGGGTATCGGGGAGTCGGTCAATCCCGAAGTCTATTTCCATCTCGGGAGGAATACCAGGAAAATCTTCGGGGAAAACTTCCGAAAACTCTTTTACAACCGGGACCAACTCAAGAGTAGGAGTTTCGGACTCCACATCCATCACCCTCGCTATATGGTAGACACAACCCTTCGAAATCATTTTCCTAGCTTTTAGGTAAGAAACAAATTGACCTCTAGGCATAGAGTTTCCCCCTTCCACTCTAGGATAGGCTCATTTGGGAATATAAATTTGACTACCCGAGTTTTACAATCGATAGAGGCATAACACGAATGCAACCAATCCATGCCCAAAATAACATCAAAGTCAATCATGTCAAGTTCCACCAAATCTATTAGAGTGACTCTATGGGATAAGGAAATGGAGCATCTCCTATAGACTCTCTTAGCCACCACAGAATCACCAACAGAGGTAGAGACAGAAAAAAGTGTTGACAATACTTCAGAGAGCACATCAAACCTTATAGTTATATAAGGAGTCAAAAAGGACAAAATTTCCCTGAATTAAGTAAAGCATAAATATCTATATAGAAAACTTTTAACATACCAGTCACCACATCCAGGGTACTCTCTTGATCACCTCTAGTTTGGAGAGCATAGAAACAGTTTTGCTTAGGAGCACTTGCACCCGAACCACTTAGACCGGATGAAGGGTAGGGTTAAGCCCTACGAAGAACATCTCCATCATTCTTAGCAACCAAAGGACAATTCCTTATTTTGTGATCCATCTTCCCACAACCAAAGCAAGCATTAGAACCCGCTAGACACTTCCATTCATGATTTCTCCCACATTTAGAACAAGTAGGCATTGAAGGTCTATTACCATCTCCTTAAGATTTGGGGTTAGACATCCTCTCATTACTTGGCCTTAGAGGATCATTTGTAGAACCTTGCCCAGAGAAATTTTGTCGGAACCTTGAACGACCCCGTCCACCGGACCTAGGATGTGAATAGTTACCATCGTCCACTCTTGCTCTTTTTGCCTCTCTAGACCTTTTCTTGAACTTTTCTTCCTCAATTTGTTGGGCATGCACCATAAGGCGAGAAATGTCCATGTCATGAACAAGCATAAAGGTGCGGCACTCTTTGACTACCATGTCGGACACCCCCGACACAAACTTACTCAACTTGGCCCTACGATCCTCCACAATAGAAGGAGCATATTTGGATAGTTGAGTGAGCCTCAAAGCATACTCCCTTACACTCATATTTCCTTACCTAAGGTTAATGAACTCAAGTACCTTGGTTTCTCTCATCTCAAGAGGGAAGAATCTATCAAGAAAATCACTTTTGACCCTTTCCCACTCTACGGGACCCGCTTCCACCGGCCTTGCCTCTTTCCACTGAATGAACCAAATCTGAGCAACCCCTTTGAGTTGGTAAGCAACTAACTCCGCCTTCTCTACTGTAGTCACTCCCATGATAGCAAGTATCTTGTAGACTTCATCGATAAACTCTTGAGGATCTTCGTCAACTTTGGAGCCATAAAATTTGCGAGGGTTCATCCTTGTAAAATCCCTCACTCTTGTCGCCGTCGTACCCACATTTGGGTTCATGGGGGCTACCACCTCTCTATTGGTTTGTGTCATCACTGCTTGAGACAACACTTGGAATGCCGACCTAAACTCCGCATTTGTTACATTCTCATTCAATGGGTCAATTGAAGCTTGAGGAGAAGCTTGAGGAGGAACCTCTTTCTCAACATTGTCTTCCTCCAACCTTCTAGCATTAGCCCTTTTAGTAGTCATTTCCTGAAAACCATCGGACACGGATTAGGAGAAATATTTATAGAGTTAAACTCCATGGAACGACTTAGAGAAGTGAAGAAGTGAAGTTTCCTAAACATCTAATAGCCTCTCATTCATAAATGTGGCGCGCTTCACACTTATGAATAAGACTCTACTAGACGTGGTTTGAGACATCCTAGAACCATTCAAAACCTTGTGCTTTGATTACCAAGTTTGTCACGACCCATGGGTACCCCCTAGATGTGACAAGGCATATAAGACCCTGAGAGGCCTCATACAAGCCACTTAGAATATCATAACAAAAAGTAATAGAAATGAGCGGTAATTTAAAACTTTTCAATACAATCAAAGTCTTTTATAAAATGAGTGAAAGTCTAACAAAATAGTCTCAAACCATCTAAACAACATGAATAAAGTCTTGGGTCATATCCCATAAAATAGTCCAAGACATAAAGGAAAATCATAAAAGAAAGGGGTGATCACATCCTCGAACACAATCAGGACTCACCAAATCTTCACTTCCTTGATCAACAACGAAGCTAGCCACGAGTGTGAGAATCTATATCATCGGACCCTACATTTGATAAGAATGTAGGTAAGAGTATGCATTAGTACAATCAACTACTAAATATGATGGCTAACATAAACAACATAACATAAGCTTTAGTCAACATAAGACATAAGGCATAAACATAATCAAGACATAATCAACATCATAATAAAAGAGGAATACTTTCTTAAGTAACCTCACGTATCCTTAGCTAAGACATAGGTCATCCACCTCTAGTCAAGCTTACATCATGGAAGGAATAACAAGCAACACTCCAAACAAGTCAACTTAATAACATAATCATATTGTTCATTCTTACTTTGAAATACATGGGGATTCGCCTCTATGCATAGCTTATAGAGGCTAATGGGTATTCGCCTCTTGCCTTACATACTTTAAGATTGCGGGTACTCGCCCCCACAATCACATCATAAGTGTCACGACCTAGACCATCGTGATTGGCACCCACACTAACCCTCCGGTGAAAGAAACATTAATACTAATTAGCTAACCAAAGAACTATACAACTTAATCAAAACTAAGGCATTCAAAGATACGGAAGCAGGTTTAAATGCTAAGGAAAAAAATTATGGAGTTCCCATAAAATCCAAATCAAAAGTCTAATCAAAACAAATGCGGAAGTAATACCTAGAACCTGAAAGTCAATGTACTGAAACTCTAACAAGAACCATAAGTCTAAACAAGAAGGGGTACAACCCCATACTAAACATAAGAAATCTAAGGAACTAGTCTAGGTCCGCAAATGTGGGCATAAACAGAAAGAGAACTCATGGCAGCCCAGAAGAACTAGCTCACCCTTAAATTCTAAATGTTAACTGATCTTCTAAGTGAGGTCTGTCAATAGCCACCGGAAGATGCCCTGTACTCAACAAAGAAAGAGCAAGTGCAGTAGCAGTACACAACCACATTGTACTAGTAGGATCACGCGGCTATCCCAATAAGTGCAACATACATAAGTCAATACAACATAATAATAGCATGCAAACATCGAACAAATACAATATCAATATCATTACGAATAACGATCAAGTTTACAATTCTCAATTACACAGTCATGTCAAGCCAATGGTCCTCTCATGGAACCCACACCCAAACTGCTAGCGTACCGGTATGTTGTACCCGGTCTAATTTTAAGCCGGAACTTGGAAATTGATCCCATGTTTATGTTGGAGCGTGGAAATCGATCCAAGTTAGTGTGTCGGAACGCAACACCCGATCCATTCAACAAGACACAATCACAATCTCAAAGTACATTCTCATAATCATACAATCAAGTCATGATTCATGGAATTCATTATTCATCTATCCTCATTTACAATTAGTGTGATCAATAATCCAACATTCACATACATACATGTATTATAATGAAGCAAGAACAAACATACATCACACAACATGAAATCATAACCATCACCTACCTCGAAACAAACTTGAATCCTTTGAGAAACTTGATTCTTTCCTTTCCAGATTCGTTCTGCTTGTTCTTGGTCTGTAAATAATCAATATAACACGAGAATCAATAAACGATAACTAATTACCCGAATTACCAACAATACTGTCAACCCTAGATCAAACTCCTGATCGCAACATCCAAATTAGGCCTTTTCCCACCATCCAAACAGTTCCAAAACTTGTCCCCAACAATAATCACCCAAGAAACTAAGCTCTACGGATTGAAAAATGGATTCGGGGAGTTAAAACCTTACCTTTAGCCTCAAGAATGGTGAAAAATAGTCAAGAAAACACATGGTCGTTCCTTAACTCTCAAAGTTTAAAAGTGCAGAATAAAATGTTTTTGGGGTTTATTTCCGACTTAAGTCGCGACTGGCCCGCTATGGCGGCACCCATCCCGCCACCGCGGTCCAGCCCTGGCTGAATAACTCCCGCCCTAGCTGCTTGCGTGGAGACAAAATGTTGTAATTAGAGTCTCAAACCCCCATTTCATAAAACACCTTCATCCCATGACACTAAGAATTACTCGTTCATGCTAAGATCAGTTTTGGGAGTTCTACTCGCCCGAATTCAATTTCATAAAGTCGTATGGGTTCCTTAACATCTTAGGTATCTACTCATGTGATCAAATTCATAATTAGATCACCCATTTGTTACCATATTTCCCTAGACCTTAGTGACTCTGATTTCATCCAAATCTGAACTAGGTTGGGAAATTCCAAGTTACTTCGAAAAAGTTTTCCGACCCAAAATTTTACCTCGTTGACTTTTCTATAATGATGGGAACCGGTCAATACAATAGATACCAATTTACCCATCACTCATCCTCGAGTGACAAACTTAGGAAAAATAGGCTAAAGAAGGAATGGAGTAGTACCTGAATCGATGAACAATTGGGGATAATTATCGTGCATGTCCTTCTCGGTTTCCAAGTAGCTTCCTCAATTGGATGATGCTTCCATTGGAATTTCACGGACTTAATCTCCTTGGTCCTAAGCTTACGCACATCACGAACAAGAATTGCAATCGGGTCCTCCTCATAGTGAAGGTTTTTGTCTAACACAACTGAGTCCCATTTTATGATGTAATCCTTGTCACCATGATATCTCTTCAACATGGACACATGAAATACCGGATTAACTCCCGATAGGTTGGGAGGTAAGGCCAATTTATAAGCCACTGGCCCTACACAATCAAGAACTTCAAAGGGACCAATGTAACGAGGACTAAGCTTGCCCTTCTTGCCAAATCTCATCACCCCTTTTATGGGTGATACTTTAAGAAGAAGTTTCTCACCAGTCTGAAATGCCATATCTCTTACCTTATGGTCTGCATACTTTTTCTGTCTACTCTGGGCTGCTAAAAGCTTAGCTTGGATGCTCCTCACTTTATCTTGAGCATCATTCACTAAATCAACCCCCAAAGGTTTCACATCTCCAGCCTCAAACCATCCTATGGGTGATCTACATACCCTCCCATAAAGTGCCTCAAATGGTGCCATATCAATGCTGGAGTGATAACTATTATTATAGGAGAACTCACACAAAGGTAAGAACTTATCCCAATGCCCTCCAAAATCAATCACACATGCCCTCAACATGTGTTCTAGCACTTGAATAGTTCTCTGACTTCCCATCCGTATGTGGATGGAAAGTGGTACTAAAAGTGAGTTGTGTGCCCAATTCATCATTTAACTTCCTCCAAAACTTGAATGTGAATTGGGTACCACGGTCTGAGATGATAGAAAGGGGAACCCCATGCAACCTCACTATCTCTTTCACATAAACCTTAGCCAATTGTTCAGCATTATAATCTATTCTTACTGGAATAAAATAGGCTGACTTAGTCAATCTGTCAATCACTACCCAAATAGAATCAAATTTCCCCAAAGTCTTGGGAAGACCAACCACGAAATCCATAGCTATCATTTCCCACTTCCATTCTGGAATTGGCATTCTCTGAAGCAAACCTGTAGGTCTTTGATGTTCATACTTTACTTGTTGGAAATTCTGACACTTAGCCACAAACTCTGCTATATCCTTCTTCATGCCCAGCCATCAATAAATTCACTTTAAATCTCGATACATCTTGGTCACACCCGGATGAATGGAATATCGCAAACCATGAGATTTTGTCAATAATTTCTGAATCAAGTCATCAACTCGAGCAACACAAATCCTTCCTTTAAAACTGAGCACACCTTCCGCATCAAGAGTGGTCTCTTTTGCCTTACCCATCGTAGTCTTTTTCTTAAGTTCATTCAAATTTTCATCCTCAAACTATATGGCCTTGATCTCCTCAATGAACGTGGTCCTTATTTCAATGCTAGATAACACCCTACCTCTTTTGGAGATACCCAGCTGCATGAACTGAGACTCAAAGATCTGAATTTCCTTAGCCAAAGGTCGCTTGGTTACGCTCAAACAAGCTAGATTACCCATACTCACTGCCTTTTGACTCAAAGTGTCTGCCATTAAATTAGCCTTACCCGGATGGTATTAGATGTTGACATCATAATCCTTAAGTAGCTCCATACACCTTATTTGTCTCAAATTCAGATCCTTCTGAGTAAAGACATGTTGCAAACTACAATGATCAATAACACATCACCCAAACCCAAATGTGAAGCACCACAATAAACAATAAAATCTTTACCTTCAATCGGTAGTGCTAGAATAGGTGTGGTGGTCAAAAGATTCTTGAGCTTTTGAAAGCTCTTCTCACATTTTTCAGTCCATTCAAATGGTATCTCCTTTTTGGTCAAATTTGTCAAGTGAGTGGAAATAGAAGCAAAGTTCTTCACAAATCGATGATAATAGCTAGCGAGCACACAATTATTCTGTGATTATCTCCTGCCCGTTTAACTACTCCTCGAGACATTTCTGCTGATGGCCCTTGAATTATAGCAGGAGCAACCTCAAGCCCCACAAAACTCTTAACTTTCGTCATAGAGCTAGGCCAAACCCAATTCTTAACCGCCTCAATATTTTGGGGATCTACCATTACCCCTTGTTGAACCTACATGCCCCAAAAATGCAACTGAAGTCAACCAAAATTCACACTTCGAAAATTTCGCATACAACCTTTGTTTCCCAAGAACACCCAGAACAATACGAAGATGGTTGGCATGCTCTTCCTCACTTTTCAAATAGACCAAAATGTCATCAATGAAGAATATGAAAAATGAATCGAGAAAGGGTTTGAACACCCCATTCATCAAACTCATGAAAACTGCAGACGCATTATTCAACGAAAAAGACATAACTAGGAACTTGTAGTGCCCATAACGGGTTCTAAACGTCGTCTTGGGCACATCCCCAGGCCTAATATTTAACTGATGGTAACCAAACCTTAGATCAATCTTAGAGAAAACTGATGCACCTTGCAATTGGTCAAAAAGATCATCTATTCGAGGCAATGGGTACTTGTTTCGAATGGTGACCCTATTCAATTGTCGGTAATCTATATACATCCTCATACTACCATCTTTTTTCTTAACAAACAAAATTGGAGCACCCCACGGTGAAGCACTAGGATGGATAAAACCTTTATCAAGAAGTTCTTCGATTTGAGCCTTAAGCCCTCTTAATTCTGTCGGAGCCATGCGATATAGAGGGATGGAAATGGGACGAGTATGAGGTTCTAAATCAATGTAGAAATCTATATCTCTATCCGGAGGCATACTAGAAAAATCATTAGGACTAAATTCTGACACCACAAGAATAGACTCAATAGATGGAGACTAAACCTCAGCATCCCGAATATAAGCCAAATAAGCCAAACAACCCTGCCTTACCAGTTTCCTAGCCCGAATGGAGGATATGATCTTAGCTTGCTTAGGCTTGTACACCCTTTCCTACTTTAACTTTTCCCTTCCCAAAATTTCTAGAGGTACAGACGTAGTATTACAATTAAGCACAACTTAATAGGGGGACAACCAAGTCATGCCTAAGATTATATCAAAGTCAGTCATATCCAAAATCACAAAATCAGCCCAAGTCTAAAAACCCAAAAACAAATTAGGACAAGCATGATATACATGGGTGACTATGACAGACTTTCCAACTGGGGTAGAAACATGGATAGGGGCATCAAGTATAATACATATCATAGAAAATTCTGAGGCAAATCACACGGATATATAAGAATAAGTAGAACCCGTATTAAATAACACATTAGCCATCCGGTCACAAATGTGATCACTGCGTCAAATGTCTCCGCCTCAGCCTTGCTCGAAAAGGCATATCATTGAGCCCTATCATCTTGACTAGCGACTTTCCTGCTTGGCTGCACTGCACCTCTGCCTGCGTTACCATTTCCCCTACCTTCACGGCCTCGCTAATTTCCTCCTCGACCATCTTGTGGACGCCCTCGACCATTATTACCATTCCCCGCATGTACTACTACTCTAGATTACTGTTGCACGGAATCCAATATGCATGAGTGGGGATAATCTCTCCTCATATGCCTAGGTTCTCCACAGTTGTAACATGTACGATCAAAAGATGTCCTGCTACCCGCCAAAGGTGTGGCTCCCTGGCTATCCTGAATCAAATTCTGAGGTGGAGTTTTGGAGTACTTACCTGTAGAAGCGAGCATAGCGGACTGAATTGGCCGGGCTGCAAGTGTTGGCCTCCTTGAACCTCTAGAGTAAGATCCTTGAAAGTTGCCTTAATTTTTGGCTTTCTTAGCCAATGCCTTAGCCTAACCGTCTCTCCTTACCCCCTCCACTTTCTCCACGAAGTTTGTTACCTCATTGAAGCTTTTTCCTGCAGAGGTCATATGGATAGACAATACTTACAACTCAGAATTTAGTTCCTTAATAAATAAACGTATCCTCTCTTCCTCCGTAGTCACCAATTGCGTAGCATATATCGACAAGGCATAGAACTTGACCCATAAGCAGCCGCAGACATACCACCTTGCTCCAAAGCCATGAACTCGTCCTTCTTGCAATCTCTCAAAGTCTGAGGCACATACTTCTCTAAGAACAGAGCATGAAATTGGGTCCAAGTGAGTGGGGGTAAAACTGAAGATCTGCATTCCACATAAGCTCTCCACCGCTGCTTAGCCTCACCTTGAAGGTGAAAAGTCACAAACTCAACTCCATGTTGATGGACAATTACCAACTTATGAAGCCTCTCATAACAATCTAGGACATAAGCGTCCTCACTCTAAGAACCATGAAATACAGGCGGTTTCAACTTCAAGAACTTAGTCAACATCTCGTGCTCATTACCAGTCATAACAGGACCCAACAAAGGAATGAAGAAAGTATCATTACCTACAGTTCCACCCACCTTGGAGATAGTGATAGAAATAGGGGGATTGGCGAGAGCTTGAGTTGCTTAAACAGAGGGAAGCACTCCAGGACCAACCAATCCTTTCAAGAACGACATGATCCGTTGATCTAACACTGGGTCTAAGGGACGAATACATGTAGTCTCAGACTGTACCTCTTCCTCTTGTCCAACATTCTCCTCTTCCTCAATCTCAACATTCTCCTCTATCTCTTCATGATGCGCAGGAGGGGCCTCATTCTGGGAGCATCTCCAACCGGTGTTCAATCCCTAGTAGGCGTCACCCTTCCTCGGCCTCTACCCCTAGATCTTCCTATACCCCTACCTCGACCGCGACCTATCGCTGTAGATTCCTCAGTTGGAGCATTGACGGGAGCTACGGATAACCTAGTGTTAACCATCTGCAGACAAAAGAGTGAAGGAGGTTAGATACCAATTTGAATCTCCAGATAGCAATTGGAATCAAGTTATAGAATGAAAGGAGACAAGAGAAAATAGAGAGATTTTCTAAAGTCCTATAGCCTGTCGAATAAAAGTACAGACGTCTCCATACCGTTCCGCAAGACTCTACTAGAATCATTTTGGTACATCAAGATCAATGAACCTAGGCTTTGATACCAATTTTGTCACAACACATACCATCGTGACTGGCACCCACACTAACCCTCTGGTGGGAGAATCATTAATACTAATTAGCTAACCAAAGAACTATACAACTTAATCAAAACTAAGGTATTTGAAGATACAGAAGCAGGTTTAAATGCTAAGGAAAAGAAACAGGGAGTTCCCATAAACTCCAAATCAAAAGTCTAATCAAAACAAATGCGGAAGTAATACCTAGAACCTGAAAGTCAATGTAGCAAAACTCTAACAAGAACCATAAGTCTAAACAAGAAGGGGTACAACCCCATACTACACATAAGAAATCTAAGGAACTAGTCTAAGTACGAAAATGTGGATATAAACAAAAAGAGAACTCATGACAGCCCGAAAGAACTGGCTCACCCTTAAATTCAAAATGCTCACTAATCTTCTAAGTGAGGTCTGTCAATTGCCATCAAAAGATGCCCTGTACTCAACAAAGAAAGAGCAAGTATATTATCAGTACACAACCACAGTGTACTGGTAGGATCACGCGGTTATCCCAATAAGTGCAACATACATAAGTCAATACAACATAATAATAACATGCATACATCGAACATATACAATATCAATAACATTAAGAAAAACAATCAAGTTCACAATTCTCAATTACACAGTTATGTCAAGCCAATGGTCTTCTCATGGAACCCACACCCAAACTGTTAGCATACCAGTACGTGGTACCCGATCCAATATTTATGCTGGAACGTGGCAACCGATCCCATGTTTATGCCAGAACGTGGCAACCGATCCAAGTTAGTGTGTCGGAACGAAACACCGGATCTATTCAGCAAGCCACAATCACAATCACAATCACAAAGTACATTCTCATAATCATACAATCA
Source organism: Solanum piurae (assembly GCA_029582685.1). Classification (NCBI taxonomy): domain Eukaryota; kingdom Viridiplantae; phylum Streptophyta; class Magnoliopsida; order Solanales; family Solanaceae; genus Solanum; species Solanum piurae. Next base: position 19,254 of record JAJOOO010009112.1, on the reverse strand, counting down.
AGTCATGATTCATGGAATTCATCATTCATTTATCCTTATTTACAATTAGTGTGATCAATAATGCAACGTTTGCATACATACACATATTATAATGAAGCAAGAACAAACATACATCACATAACATGAAATCACAACCATCACCTACCTCAAAACAAGCTTAAATCCCCTAAGAAACTTAATTTTTCCCTTTCCACATTCATTCCGCTTATTCTTGGTGTACAAACAATCAATATAACACGAGAATCAATAAACGATAACTAATTACCCAAATTACCAACAATCCTATCAACCCTAGATCTAACCCATGATCCCAATGTCCAAATTAGGACTTCTCGCACCATACAAACAGTTCCATAACCCATCCCTAACAATAATCACCCAAGAAACTAAGTTCTACGGATCAAAAAATGGATTCAGGGAGTTAAAACCTACCTTTAGCCTCAAGAATGGTGAAAACGATCAAGAAAACACTTGGGTCGTTCCATAGCTCTCAAAGTCGAAAAGTGCAGAATAAAATATTTTTGGGGTTTATCTCTGACTTAAGTCGTGACTGGCCCGCTATGGCGGCACCCATCCCGCCATAGTGGCCCCGCCCTGGCGGAATAACTCCTGCCCTGGTGGTTTGTGCAGAGACACAGAACATCGTAATTAGAGTCTCAAACCCCCCTTTCACAACACACCTTCATCCCATGACACTTAGAATCTACCCGTTCACGTTGAGATCAGTTTCAGAAGTTCTACTCGCCCGAATTCAATTCCATAAAGTCGTGCGAGTTCCTTAACATCTTAGCCATCTACTCATGTGATCAAATTCATAATTAAATCACCCAAGTGTTACCATATTTCCCTAGACATTACTGACTCCAATTTCATCCAAATTTGGACTAGGTTGGGTAATTCCAAGTTACTACGAAAAAGTTTTTCGGCCCAAAATTTTACCCCGTTGGCTTTTCTATAACAACGAAAATCGGTCGTTACAATATGACATGGGTACTCGCCTCCATATCATTTCATAAGGATCATGGGTACACGCCTCCATGTCCATTCGAATCACCTCTTGTTAAATTTTAAGGTGTACGGGAATCACCTCATATCCTTACACATGGAGGTCAAGGGTAATCATGTCTAGCCTCATCAATTACATAAGTTTTTAGTCTAGATTCATTTTAGGTGAGCAATCATTTCAACTTAGAATCATTCATGTGAGTAAACCTTCCACATTCATACATTCATAATTAAGCAATTCATGTGGGAAGTATCCCTTCCTCAATAATAACATCAATTGCCAACAATTCATATCATAAGCTTTACTCTCAAAGCCCTAATTCCCATAATCATCATCTAAGCTTTATTCTCGAGCAATTAACATCATATTCACCATATATGCTTCAATCTCAAGCAATTCTAGTCATAATTCATCAATCCTATAAGGATATATCTAACCCATAAAGTTTTCCTCACATGGCATCAAATCCACTTATCAATTAAATCCTAAAATCATAGGATAGGCATGGGTACATGTAATTTCATCCTAAATACATGCAATTCTATCAATTCAATCATAAACAATCACAATCCACTCAATTGGATCAACATTCATCATAACCCACAACATTGGAAGAAACCCTTACTAGACCTGGAGAAATTCTTCTTGAAATTGCAGAATTCTAGGGGACTCCATGGGAGGAAGGATCGTATGTATGAAAATCCATCATACCTTAGTCACAATGCCCACAAAAGCTTGAAGATTGGGAGACTTGATCTTCACCTAGCTTGAATTTCCTTCTTCTTCTCCCACTTTCTAGAGAGAGAATATTTGAGAGGGGATTTGGGTTTTCTCTTGGGAATTGAGAGAATGACTTAATTGAGCCAGTGTAGGGGTCTAAAATCCTTATATACGTAGTTTAGACTTAGGCAAAATGACACCATATTTATTTAATTAAAGCCGAAAAAGACCCTTAAGTCCCTAAAATCATTGTTCAGCTCTGACCCACGAGACCAGGACTGATAGACCGTGGATGGACCTACGGTCCATCTTGGTTAATCGTGTTTGAGTTCAGAGACTTTTGGTGCCTCCCACGACACCCCTAACAACGGGCCGTGGACCCATCCACGGGGTGTGGGTCCTGGTCGTGGTTCTGCCATAGGTAATGTTCCAGGATACCCAACCACGAGGCCCATCTACAGGGTGTGGGTCCAACCACGGGGCGTGGTTTGCCCTCGTGGGTGACACTTAGTAGTTCTACAAATTTGCTAAGCCTCCTTTTTTAGGCTACGGGGTGTTACAATTTAATTAGAGAATTAACAAGCAATTAATTCCAATTCAGTTAAACTAAAAAATGGCTAGAGAAGGACACAAATTTTAACAACATTAATTCAGATACCCAATTGTCATGACCCAAAAATAGACGTGATGGCACCTTTCTTTTCCCACCAAGACAAGTTAGTCTTAACCCAACAAAAATGAAAGAAAAGAGGAAAATAGTAAAACTTATTCTTCTATTGAAACCCCCAAAATCTGGTTGTCACGTGTACAAGTAACTAAATACATAAGTTCAAAATTAAGAAATAAATACAAGTCTCAATCTTTGTTTCTCAAATAGAACAAAGTGTAAGAAAAGGAAAAAGAGAGTCCGCCGAATGACAAGCAGCTATCTCTTCAAGTACTTGATGAGCCTTAAGATCAATAGAAGGAGAAAGAGATCACATGGGTCCGTGCTCGGAACCTACACAAGTGTAGAAGAAAAAGTGAGTACCAACAACACGGTACCCAACAAACAACCTACTAAACAAGGCAACTAGCTAGAAATCGAATACCCCTTACACTCCAACCGAACCAGCTCCTCAAACTACAATATGCACAGAAATAAGCCCAACCTAGCAATTCTACAAGACACGGCTCATAGGACCAAATTTGTAGTTCAATATTCACAATTCAACAATCAAACAAATCAAATAAGTCAATCTCAATGACAAGTAGCTCAATCACACATAACAAGCACATCAATTACAATTCACAAATAAGTCATGCATAACCATCAAGTCTATCAAGTCACATTGATCATCATTAGCTGGAACCATTTTCCATCAGCTTTAACACTCACCAGCAAAGACCTCGGTACAAAAACACTCATCTTTAAAGATCTCAGCATCATAACACTCGCCGGCAAATACCTCGGCATAATAACACTCACCAGTAGAGACCCCAACATAAGAACACTCTCCGACAAAGACCTCGACATAATAATACTCTCCGAAAAAGACCTCCACATAATAACACTCGCCGGCAAAGACCTTGGCATAATAAATCTCACCGACAAAGACTTTGACCTAATAACACTTACCGACAAAGACCTCGACATAATAACACTATATCTACCGAGTTCTCCAATCTCCAAAAATAAAAATGGGGAAGAAACCTCAAAATTGGGTTTAACACTACTAGGGATCCTCCGCGAACGCAGACCCCTACCCGGGAACGTGGGTTTTAATTGAACTAGACCTACGTAAACGTGGAGGTCAACACTTTGACCTCCCGCAAACGTGGTTGAGACTCCATGAATATAGGGTTCTTACCCTCTCCCCTCAGCAAAAGCTCCAAATGCTCTACGAACATGGAGGGTTGCATTAGAACACATAAAAAATCAGCAACTCCAAAATCATCAAAAGGACCCTCGGGGTTTGTTCAAAACCTCGTAAATACAAACCACATAAGCAAATTAATTATACTCAACGTTTAGGACTCAATGGAACTGTCAAAACATGAATTTGATGTCTTCTTGACTTGACATCCAAGAAAACCACAAAAAACTAACTTATGTCTAAAAGGCAAAAAAAATCCTGGGACCTCTCAAAATCAACCAACACCTTACCCTGGCCTAAAATTATATCTCAAACCCAATGGAATTCTTGGAGTTCTGACTTGAGCATTTGAACCCCAAATATTGACCAAAGTCAACTCAAAGGCTAAATTTCCATAATTTCACAACTTAGGAACCCAAATCCTCATAAAGACTCAAAATCAAAAACTGACAACTACCACGGACCAGATTTTGCATTTTGGGACTAATGGATTCGACGGAATCCCATTCTGACCCTTGAAACTCCAAAAGACACTGAAAACCGCTTTCTGAACAACTTAGCCTTTCAAACTCAAAATTTCACAAATTTTCAATTTTTAACTCAAATTTTAAAACCATCCTTTCAAACTCAATCATAAATGACTTCGGGTCGACATTGGGAAAGAAAAAAGGATAATTTCCATAGAAAAATAAAAAATCACCGGTCAGGTCTGTTTGCAACAAATTTTAAACATATGAAAAATAAATAAACCACACAAATAAAATTTGAACAAACATGAATATTTTATTGATAAATCAATGCGGGTACAAATCAGTTTCTCCCTTGATTCTTCTCTCATAAATATATTCATGATTCGAGGGCAGTTAGTGGCATATTTCTCGAACTTTGATGATTTGGACTTAATTTCTATAATCTGAGGGTCGTTACTGACGTATTTATCAAACTAAGATAATTTGAACTTAATCTTCATAATCTGAGGGCCGTTAGTGGCGTATTTCTAAAATTAAGATGATTTAGAATTGATCTAAAGATATTTTATGAATTTGCGGAATATTTGAGATTTCGATCTCTTTATGGAGTTTTTGAGATGCCTTTTAAGGGAATTAAGTACCCTTTATATATGCAGGAACTAGGATTTAGAATTGAGTAGCCTCCAAGAATCCTAATTGGAATTGAACACATCTTGTAGAATCCTAACTCGAATTGAATGCATCTTGTAGTTCCACAAAATTTCAATGTCTACAAATGCCTCCTACTTCAAGGCTTGTCGGAGTGTAGACCTAATGAAAATCAAAGACGAGAGTTGAAGTACTCATTTTTTCACCTTTACGGCTTTAGATTTGCAGATTTAATTTGTAAGAGAAAAGATGAAGGGCAGATTTGGTCCAACTGGGCGTGCCAATTTGTTTGCAACAAATTTTAAATATATTGAAAATAAATAACCACACAAATAAAATCTAAAGAAACATGAATATTTTATTGATAAATCAATGCTGGTACAAATATGTTCCTCCCTTGATTCTTTTCTCATAAGAAATATTCATGATTCGAGGACCGTTAGTGGCGTATTTCCTGAACTTGGATGATTTGGACTTGATTTCTATAATTTGAGGGCGGTTGGTGACGCATTTTCAAACTAGGATAATGTGTACTTAATCTTCATAGTATGAGGGCCGTTAGTGGCGTATTTCTCAAATTAAGATGATTTAGAATTGATCTAAAGATATTCCATGAATTTGCGGAATATTTGAGATTTTGATCTCATTAAGGAATTTTTGAGATGTCTTTTAAGGGAATTTATTACCCTTTATATAGGCATGAACTAGGGTTTAGGTTTGAGTAGCCTTCAAGAATCTTAATTGGAATTGAACACACCTCGTAGAGTCCCAACTCGAATTGAATGCATCTTGTAAAGTCCCACAAAATTTCAATGTCTACAGATGCCCCCTGATTCAAGGTTTGTCAGAGTGTAGACCTAATGAAACTCAAAAATGAGATTTGAAGTACTCAATTTTTCACCTTTGTTGCTTTAAAGTTGCAGATTTAATTTGTGAGAGAAGAGATGAAGGGGATTTGGTCCCAGTGGGAGTGCCAATTTGTTTGCAACAAATTTTAAACAAATGAAAAATAAATAAACCACACAAATAAAATCTGAGGAAACGTGATTAGTTTATTAATAAATCAATGCGGGTACAATTTTGTTCATCCCTTGATTCTTCTCTCATAAGATATATCCATGATTCGAGGGTCGTTAGTGGCATATTTCCTGAACATGGATGATTTAGACATGATTTTTATAACCCGAGAGCCGTCAGTGACATATTTCTCAAATTGTAATACCCCAAAAACTAGGAAGTTGAACTAGTGAGTTCTAGAGCCTTTCGTAAGAGTTTTAGAGTGTGGTATGAGGATTAAAGTTATAAAAACGATTCCCGTACTTAGAATAGAGGTTTAAGGGTTAGGTCTTCAAGGTAAGACCCCCCAAGGACCACCCAAGAGGTCCTTCAGGAGGACCTCAAAACCGCCCAAAAAGCTGTAAAAAAAACAGCCCACCTACATTTGGCACCTACTGGCCATAGGTAGACCCATGCCCCGTGGGTTGGGGTCGTGGGTCAAGGCCTGAGTTGGACTGATACTCTTGGATCCAGTACTCACTCACGAATCCACCAGCACAGCCCGTCAGCCCACCCACGGTCCGTGGGTGGGGGTTCCGTAGGTCAAGACAGTTTTCAACTTTTAGTTTTTAAGTTGGGACTTAGGGGTTAAGTTAGTAATTAATTAGGGGTTAAGGGAGGTCGGTTAGTTAGTTAATTAACCACCTATAAATACGTTATAAGACCCTAATTAATTCATTTAACTCATTCATCTAAGACCCCAAATTCTCTCCAAAAATCCTCTCTCTAGAAGTGAAAAAGAAGAGGAAAAAGAAGAGAAGAGGGAAGATTCCTCTATTGATGGGAGCTTAATTAGGTCTATTAATTGATGTATGTTAGATTAATCATCTATGGTTTCTTCCACCCATAGAGCCCCCTAGGTCTTCCCCCAATTGTGAAGTCAAAAATCCAATCTAGCTAGGGTTTCCTTCTACATTGTGGGTAGGGCTTAGGTATGATTCCAATCTAGTGGATAATACCTAATTATGATTGTATTGAAACTGAATTGTGATAATATGATGAATTTATGTGATTTATATGGTAAACCCTAGTCTATTTGATGAATGTGATATTTTGTGGGTTTATGCCATTAGAGGTGAAATTGAAGGTTCATGAGTGATCTTCTTTAACCAATGTCATGTGTAGTAATTGTTCAAAGTTAGGATAATATAATCATGAATTGAAATAGGCTTTATTGAATATGAATGATCATGACTTGTAAAGATGTAATTGAACCCTTATGATCAATTATGGCTAGAATCACTTAGTAATGAAGGATGTGATTTAAATACCTTGAAATCTAGGTATAATGATAAGATTAAGAAAGAAAGCTTTAGAGAAAGGCTTGTGATCATAATATTTAGGTCATTAGAGTGAAGCTAATATGATTAACTATTGATGCCAAGTCTTTGAGAGTAAAGTCTAAATGAGAGTATAAGCTTGATAGATAGAGTTATGGTGGAAGATGTTTACCTACCTAATCTACCTAATAAAGGCTTGAATATGAGAAGTGATAGATTCACTTGAGTCATGATGATACCAATGTCTAATGTAGAATTCTAGATATGGTTTTATGCATGAATATGATATGACATGAAAGGTTCTTTCACATAGAATGATTCTAGGTTGAAAGGTTTGCTCACCTAAAATGAATCTAAGTCCTAGGACTATGAAATGTGATGAGGCTTGTGGTGATTCCCTAAATGACTTTGCATGATAGGAATGTGTAGTGAGTTCCCTTACTCCTAATTAGTTAAACATGAGATGATTAGCCATGTCATGATGTGGGAGTGTGAGGTGATTACCCTTTGTATATGTGTGACTCCAAAGGCAAGAGGTGATTACCCATTAGCCTTTACGTTGATCATGGAGGCGATTACCTATGATCCGTATGTGTTGATGTGGAGGCGAATACCTACATTACACATTAATATTGATATGGAGGTGAATACCTATATCACCTTAACAATGATATGGAGGTGAATACCTATATCACCTTAAAATGGACATGGAGGCAAATACCTATGATTCATTAACTTGTATGACTTGTGGAGACTCCCCTTGTCTTTATGATTTTATAGTATATGTGACAAGAGGTAATTACCCTTGTTTGTATGATTCCATGATATATGTGGCTTGAAGTGATTCTCCTTGTCTTTCATGATGAACTAAACATGTATGCATTAAGGTGACTCCCCCTTGCATTTGTGAACTTGAGCATGACTAGTTTGGATTGTAGGTCTAGATACCTCTCCACTTCATGCATGACTAAGAGGTGATAACCCTTGTCTTTATGATGTTAAGAGATGATGAACATGAATGATGAACCTAAAGTGTCTAGCTTAGCATGGGTAGGATTATGGGGTCTTGTTCATGCATGGCACAAGCTTGCCTTAAGGTGACTCATAAGGTGTTTCTCTTATATGATGTATGCTTAGATAGGATTGTGCTATAGTTGCCTTCCTTTACATGATATGATTGACTAAAGGTGATAATTCTCTTGTCAATATGAGTAAGCTAGTAATGAGACCAAAGTAGGGTAAATATGACTATGATGACTTCAAGGTTATGCTTAGTGTGAAGGGTAGTATGAGATGCCTTTCATACATTGCACAAGTGTGCTTTGATGTTACTTAGGAGTATGGTTCCCTATGGTAGAAAAGCTTAAGACTTGACCATGTATATAGGCTATGATTAAGATGACCAAAAAGGGATACTTGACTTGGGTGGTATTATGGGATGCTATTCATGATTTGCACTTGTATGCTTTTGAGGTTACTTGAGAATGGTTCTATTTTGGTACAGATGACTAAGTGTCAATTATGCTTATATGATGCTTATGTTGAAGACTTGACTCATTATGATTATGACTTATCTCCTATACTCATTAATTATGTCTTATGTTGACTTATGATTATATGATGCTTATGTTGGATATTATGCTATGACTATGTTATTTTCTCTTATGCTTATGTCTTATGTTGACTAACCATTTTGAGATGCTCTTATGATGTTGTGCTAGATATCATACTCGGTACATTTTGTACTAATGCATACATTGCCTACATTCTAATCAAATGTAGGGTTTGGAGACTTGAGTGCTATCTTGAAGCTAGGTTTCCTAAGGAGCTAAGGAGCTGAAGATCTTGGTGAGTCCTCATAGCTTCGAGGACAACACCCATATTTCCTTTATGTCTTTATTTCATGTTTTGAGACTAATGTATGGGCTATGTCCCAAGAGTTTATTCTAAAAGTTGTATAGATGGTTTGAGACAAAGTATAGAAAGTCTTCCGCTTGACTTTATGAAAATGACTTCGACTGTAAAAGTTTTAAATTTTCCTGTATTTTCTATTATCTTATGTTATGATATGCTAAAGGCTTGTATGAGACCCCTTCGGGGTTAAGTTCATTCATTCGAACATCAATCCTTGCCTTGTCCATTTGCATTCATTGCTACAAATCATCAATATATCATCACAAGGAAAAAATTAGGCATTAAGGACACTACCTATTGATCAAAACAAACCTTCGATGAGTGTAATTCTACCACTAAAAAAGGCCTTCAATGATTGTAAATCTACCTCTCATCAACCTTGTAAATTGAAACAAAAGTGGAGGGGAATCTTTGTAACGATTAATATTTCATAATCTGATTTCAATTTTATATGCTTTGAATTTTATAATATTAGTTTTCTAATTTCATGACCTACTATATATCGTCCAAAATAATTCTCACACAATTCTATACTCCTCGTTCAGTATTTTAGATTACAAGAATTGTATACTGAAGATGGCCGTCTTACAAATATGGGTTGTGTTCCACTGATGTGACTGCTCCACCCTTAGCCAGATATCTCAAATTCAAGTCCTGGATATAGAGAAAATTCTATTGGGAGTGTCATGATGAGTCATGAATTTTGACTCATTTAGTGTTTAATATTTAAAGATTTAGTGTCCTCAATACCATTTTATGCTCATAACTGATGTTAAAATATTAATATGTAATGTGCCGCGAAATCGTGGCACATTTGATGCTTAATAACTATGAACTAATACTAGAATTAAGTGATATGTTGGGAATATTTGATGGGTTTGTTAATTGTGTAGGCAGAATCTGGGTTGTACAGAAAAAGAAGCAGAACTGATGTTGACCAAGTGAAGTTCACGGCCAATGTAACGAATCGTTAACTTCATAACGGTCTGTTGTTGAGCTCGTGAAAGTGGGGCAGAACTGGGCCTTGAGAAGATGAAGAGCAAGAACAACCAAGTGAAGATCACGGAGGGGTATACGGGCTGTTGTTCTTACCACGGACCGTGGTACCTACCGTGAAGTTGAATCAGTATAAAAGTAGGAAAGAGTTGAAAGAAGGTTGAAGCCCAAGTGAAGACCACGGGTGACTTCACGGGTCGTAGTCCTCACTACGAACCGTGGTAGCTCTCGTGGTATATTTTCCAGTGACCAAGTTTGAAGACCCACTCTGGGGAAGCTCCAAGGCAAGACCACAGAGGTCTTCACGGACTGTGGAGACCTTGACGGGTCGTGGTAGTGGTCGTGACAAGGCCCGACAATTCAGTCCTAACTTGATTAGGCCTCATTTTAAACATTCTATTTTCGAATTACTTTAGGTCGTTTTGAAGGGACGATTCATTATCTGATTTTTTTGGGGAAAAAAATAAGAACGGAGGCTTACTTTGAGTTTGAGATTTTGGGATTCAGATTATTGTCATCGGTTGGAAGTTGTTCATTTCGATCTTGAGATTATCAAGTGGTTGTTGATTTACCAGTTATTTTCGTAAGTACCTCTTAACATGTTTTCATTATCCAGTATTGATTCTTTGTGTAAAAACATGTGTGGCTAAATGTCACGACTGGGTGTGTGGGATCTATGATGACATTCTAGTTGCGATTTCGTAAAATGAGTAAAAGGCAATCTTTGTTTACGACCTGTAGTTTACAGCTTTCATTATCATTTTAGTCTATTGAGTGCACATTTTAGACAGGCCTGTATCTAGTGTTTGTTCGAGAGAAAAGCATTATTTGGGAAAAAGTTAAACTAAGTTTACGAATTGGAGTTAAAGTTGGATTTCGAGAGAAAGGATCTTTAACACCATATCAAATTAAGTGAATTCCAATATCGATAACACTTTAAGTTCGAGAGAATTAGAGTGAATATTATCTGATTAGGCTGAGAAGCATTAGATTTATTTAATTCGCAAAGGTTCTGTAAACCTTGATTTACCTGACACTCAATTTATGAGAGAGCATTATAATTGATGTCATAGTGAACACAAAACCTGGTTTCCTTAAATTGATTGAATCAACTTACAACAAGATCTTTGGTGAACAGCATAACTAAGTTTTACTACAATACTTTTCAATCAGACCCAAATTTACTTTCCTTGTTAATTGCTTAGGAAATAATAACGACAATTGAGTAAACGCGACAGTGAAACTTTATCTGTAAAGAAATTCTTTGTGGGATCGACCTCAACTCTGGTTGGGTTCTGTAATTTGACAACGACCGTTTACATTCCTTATATAGGGTGTAAGTTTGGACGTATCAATATGCAATAATGAAAGCAAAAAAAACATGGTAAGGACACTACGAGGCAAAAAAGGAAAAAACTGAAAAAGTTGAAGGAAAGCAAAACTAGTACTCGTCAAAGCCACTCAGCAAGTCTCCTAGTGGACCTTAAGCTCGACAAAACCAACTTGGCGATCAGTTATGTATTTTGGTGATTTGTCGAAGTGTTCGGCGATGCCAATTTAGCTCGCCAAATGATACAAATAGAGGTGGTACAAAGCCATGTCAAGAAGATGAGAAGAGGAGTACTCGGCGCGTCGCCGACTAGGTCCGAGACCAACCTACTTCGCCTAAAGTAATAGAACTGGTTAAAATACAAGCCAAAAAGACGAGAAAGAGAGCACTAGGTGCATCGTCAATCGTGTTGGTGAGCCCAACTTACTTCATCGAGTGACTCCGATGCTGAAATTTTGGGAAAGTATAAATGCAATTTTAAAAGGAAGAAATGGAGTTCCCACATTGCCCACTTTTGGGTTTTTAATCTTGAACATTCCAAAGCATTATTTTACACTTTTGAGGAGAGATTTAGGATTTGTTTGATTTTTAGCTTCAATTTGAGCATTTAGAGACTTGTGGATTGATGCCAAACCTAATGGAAAACTTCGTTGATAATAATTTCTTGTTCTTTATTATATTTAGCTAAAACCACCATTCTTAAGGGAGTGATTATGTAGTTGAATACATTAATTAGCTTGTGGGTGTTGTTATTTACTGATTTTTTTGTTGATTTGAAGTGGGTTCAATTGATAGTTTGTGTTTTAATTGAGGAATTTTAGTTGCAAATGCAATTATAGTTTATTACTCTAATATTTCTTGAGAAAGAAGTGTTAGAGTTAAACTATTAGTTGATGACTGTAGTGATTGCATTGTTATAGATTTAGTTTGAGAAAGTGAGTCTGAATGCAATCTTATAAATTTAGTTTGAAAATGTGGATTGATTAAGGTAATGGGCTGTTAATTTGTGTTGTACTTGTTGAGGTTCGAAAGAACTCACTTGATTCATAATAGTTGATTGAGAAATGACTATTACACCCAAAGCCTAGTCTGCCCACTGAGATTCAATGACTTTTAGTAAATAATAATCACACATTTCGTGAAATTGGCATTGAATTTATCACACTATCAAGAAACTCTCTCTATTTGTTTACCCTCATTTTTAGTAGTCATAATTTGGTAACCCAAATCCCTCCCTTTAACATTAATTGTCAAAACCTTGTCATTTACTTTATGGTTGCAAAAATGTCCACATCTACAAATGATTAGAACACTATTTTACTTCTTAATCAAATTCTTTATCGTATCACTCCCTGTGGAATCGACCCCAACTCGTAGTTGGATTTATACTTGTTAGTGACTGCCCACACTTAGAACCAGATGAAGTGTAGTTGAGCGTTATCAAAAATGGTGCCACTGCTGGGAAGTGGTGTTTAGAATTCTTTTGTTGAAGTTTAGTCGTGAACTGATTTTGTTGTAGTTGAATCAACTTATTTGTGTTCTTTGTTGGCTGCTCTAAAACATGTGAAAAGATGAGTGTTATTGGGAGCAATGCCAGCCAACTAGGGAACAATGATAACATCGGAAACTTACACGATGTCAATGAAGATCAGTTAGGAAGTGTGGTTTCAATTATATTGCCTCTGACTATGGGAAATGTGGTGTTTCATGTGACTAGCACTATGTTGCAGTTGTTGAAAATGAAGGGTCTCTTTGAAAGACTTGATCATGAGGACCCTCATGACCACATCCAAAACATTTTGGATGTGTGTGGGCCATTTTCTTTCAAGAACATCACTCAAGAGTTGGTTCAACTTCATTTGCTTCCCTTTTCTCTAATGGGGGCAACGAAGTGGTTGGACGATTTACCAAGGAAATCAATCACTTCTTGGGAGGAGCTTACTGATGCATTTTATGTAAGGTTTTTCCCTCCCTCAAAGATGGTAAAATTGGGAGATAATATTCAGAACTTTAAGCGAGTGGATGGTGAACCTATTCACGAGACATAGTTGAGGTTCCAGAAGTTGCTGCTCCAATGTCCAACTCACAGACTACCGGGCAATGTTTTGTTACAATATTTTGATTGGAGCCTCGACTCAGTCAACAAAGGTGTGGTTGATCAACTCATTCGAGGAGGAATCATGTAGGAACCGTTTGATATAGCATCTACCCTTCTTAATGAGATGACAAAAATCAATCAAGCTTGGTACACTAGAGAGGATCAGGCATCTCCCTTGAACTTTGGGATGACAAAGGAATAATTAGAAAAGAAACAAGGGTGAGATGAAAACATGGCCAAGATGATGACCCAAATAGACCTAAATGTCATGGGAAGTGGTTTTAAGGCTGTGAATGTGATCGGAGTTAGTGGAGTGAATCCTGATGAAGCCCACTTTGAGGCCATGTACAAGGAAGAAGTACATTTCTTAGCAAATAAGGCAGGAGGTTTTCGCCTGAACAATCCAAGGTCGGGCGGGAATCAAGGTTGGAACAGGGATCACGATGATGGTTAGAGAGACCGATATAGGGAATGGCATGACCGTGGTATGAATTGGAGGGAGCGGGATGGCAACAAAGAATGATATGTGCCTCTCCATGAGCGTCAAATGCCAAAAGAGCCAAGGGTCGTTCACATCGAAGATATGCTTGCTTGCCTTCTCAACAAAGTGGAAGGATCGAACAAGGTTCTAAAGGAAATGAAAGATGATAAATCTTCTCTGAACCAAACAGTTACTTCACATTCGATATCTATTAAGCAGTTGGAAACACATATGGGTCAAATCTCAACTCATTTAAATCCAAGGTCAAAAGGAGGTTTATCGAGTGATACCATGGTTAACCCAAAGAATGAAGCTTGAAAGCATGCCTTTGTCGTGCCACTATGTTAAATAAGGCGTTTCTTGGGAGGCAACCCAAGTTTTAGTTTAAGTTTTTTTTGTTTGAATAACGGTTGTTAGATGTGCAGGGTGAAAATTCAAAGTTTAGGAGAACTAGGCAATTGGTCGAGCTCGAAACCCATTCGGCGATCCGTCGACTGGATCGACGAGTCCGATGTTGATCGCCATTCTGACCAACCAAAGGGTTAGAGTTCTGGTAACTTCAGTGGGCAAAAATTTCATTCGGCGTAAAGGGTTGGCGACATAACTTGATATCGCCGATCAAGGCGCGAACTGAAGGGTCAAAAGGGCTTCCAACCATTTTAAATTCAAAAATCCTTTTTATTTCGCACTTTTCAACTCTTGCACTCTTTTACCCTCATATTAGATTATATTTATTCTCAAATTTGTGTGTGGGTATCGTCACATAGTTGGATATTGTCTCTTTGCTTTGTTTTCCCTTTTGCCCATATAGTTCAATTGTTTGTTTCTGAGTTTGGTGTCCTAAATTTGTTTTACATTTTTGTCATATCCTAAGCATGCTCATACAATTTTTAGATATATTGTATCATCTTGTGTACCTAGTTGATTTTGAACTTTGGGTTGTTGATTGAACTTGTTAGATTTCATGTTTAGCCTTCTATAGTTTGAATTTCGTGTTTAAATTGCTTAAAATTACGGGTGTGTGGTTGTAGCATGTTGGGTCTGGTGTGGGTGAATTCTAAGTAACCCGAATCACTGAAAAACTTAAATTGCCCAATGATAGATCGGGTGACGTCGTTCTTAAAGGCAAAATACGTTCATTGGTTGATTTTAGATAAAATGGGGGAAGTCTGAGTACCCCAGGGTTGGTAATGATATGGGCTAGGTATTAATTGCATAGAATAGGGATTTAATTTTGTTTCTGGTAGGTTGTGCATTGAAAATTGGGGGTCGGGGCAGAAATCTGGCACAAGAGGCTGTTAGGCGAGCTTAGTCGAGCTCACCGACTGACTCGACGGTTCGCCAATTGACCCCTCGCATCACCCTTTTGCCCTGAAAGTTAGTTGTTAGCCTCTGTAAAATTTGGTGATATGCATGTGCTCGCCAAGTTTACTCGGTGACTCACCGAATGCCCTTGTGATCACCCTTTTTCAGCCCAATTTTTTAAAAATATTATGTGATATTTGTCAAGCTACCCTTGGCTCGCCGATTAAGTTTGGTGATTCATCGATTGACATTGGACCTCGCCTACTTGTGTTGACTTCTATATATTTTTGTTTTGTGAATTTTGGCGAGCCCTTTAAGGCTCACCGAATGAGTTTGGCGACTCGCCAAGCTAATCGGTGAGTTTTTCTACAACTTTCAATTTTTTTGTTTCACTAACCTGTTTCAAATGCATTCGTTCGATGTATGTTGTCTTGCAGATATGGCTTGGCCCAAGGTACCTGGAAGGAATCAACGACCTAAAAAGAGAGCATGCAGAGTAGTCATTTCTGAGGAGGCTAATCTCCCACGATCAACACGACCTAAAATTTCTCTGACAGAGAGAGGGGAACAGATAAAGGAAAGGGGCATGTGGAGCCGAGTTCTATTGATTTTAGCTCCGACAACATGGGTATAGGCTCCACTCACCTCACCACTTCTGAGTCTGATTGTGAGGAAAATTCTGGGTCTAGATCTCTAGCCTTCGAGTCTGAACCCGAGGATAATCAAACCCTTCAGCGAAGACTGGCTAAGTTGCGCTCCAAAGCGCTACATGATCCTTCTAGACTCCTGGTCACTCCAATGCCTCATACACCTTCAGCACACACAGCTGAGCAGGCACCACCAGTGCCCCTGATACAGGCATCTTCATCACGTTTGATTAACAGGTTAAAGACAGCCGGGTTGAGAACCATTTTGGATAGCATTTGGTTGTACAATTCAAGAGGTTTACACAGCCCTAAGGCCCTTATATACCTTTTTGGATCCAGGAATTCTATGTAGAATACGGGAAGCTAGTCTCGAAAGGAAAAAACAAGGCCAGTTCATTTGTACATGTTGATCATGTGGTGGTCCGAGGTAAGAGGGTGAAGTGCAACAGTTCAGACATAAATGAGGTGTTGGGGAGCACAGTCAATGTGATACATTTCTTGGCGGACAAAATTCAGAAGAAAATCCTTGACGACCGTAAGGGATGGTTGGCTCTCTTGATTTCTGACATTACACCGCAGAATATTGAGACATTTACTTTATTTTACATTGAGGACAATGTTTGTTATATAGGTGGGGTGAGGTATCTTCATACCTATTCCATTGGGTTGTATTGACCTTGTTTTTTATCTATCTTGTTTTGGATGCTGGTTTTTTCTCCAAATTAATTTACCCCCTCATTTTTGTATTTGTGAATGTGTGGTTGTTCTCTTGCATATTTGAGTATCGGTTGCGATCAATATCGATGACTTGAATAGTGCTCTTGATCGAACGATATGTTTGTGCAAGTCCAATGAGGAAAATTTGAGTTGCATAAGTCATGTGTCAACTCTTAGCATCTCATTGTGACTAGTCGATTGTTGAAATGAGTCTTGTGATGATCGTTGCACGCGAGCTCAATTGGTAGAGTCATAATTGAAGATTGTGTTGAATGCCTTGTGTGGTTAGATTTCTTTGAAATATGTGCTTGGTGATACCTAGAACTTGCCTTGTTGGTCCAATTAACTAATGTAGGTGAATGAAAGAAATGATCTTAGGCACAAATTTGGGAGAGTGAACCAAATTAATTTTATACCTCTTTGTGACCACCTAATGAGAGTATGAACCTAGCTTGGCACTATTTGAGCCTACCCTTTTATTTGAATGAAACATGAACCCATCTAGCCTTTATCCTTCCCACCTAAAACCTTCATGAAGCTATGGTTTGTTTGAATAGCCAACTTATGCCAAAAGCCTAAATTAGGGGTGTGGTGGAAATTGAGAAGAGAAAATGAGCACTACCTTTGTAAAAATTCACCCTTGAAGAATCGTGTTGAAAAAAATGGAACTCCTCCATATAAAATAAAAATAAAAATAAAAAGTGAAGGAAGAAAAAGATTGAAAAAGAATCTTGCAATGCAATTTGTACATGGATAAAAGAAAAGGGGTGTCCAATTAGTCATATAAGAATCTTTGTTCTTGAAAGAACTTAGGGTGGATTGTGAAAATAAAAAAAGAGTTGAAGAAAAGGAGGAGAAGTGAAATCCAAACCATGCTTCATGAAGGTAGAAGTCACTAAGCCAAAACGATCATACATTTACCCTCAACCTAGTTACAAGCCTTGAAAGACCTTGATGGTCTTGATTGAGCTGAATGACATGTTTATGAAAAAATACGGGCAAACATATGGGTAGAATCATGCATGTGTTTATCTTTGAGAGTGTGAGAGTTGATGTTTATTCCTTAATTCTTAAATGTTGTTGAGATTTGTGTGGGCATGGAATCATTCTTGATGTGAGGGCTTTCAAATACTCTTGTCGAACTTGAATTTGCATTTGAAGGAAGCATTGTGAGCTTGACTTATATTTGATGACGGCTAGTCACATTTTGAAACTTATAGTGCACAATTGAACATTGCATGGGTAGATTGAACCTCGTGTGCATTCATGTTGAGTCTCAAGTAGCACTATTTGTAGACATCCTTGTTGACCTGATTAAGCTTGTCTTTTACTTGAGGACAAGCAAAAGTTTAAGTTGGAGGTGTTGATGAGTCTTGGATTTCGACTTATTTAAGGCTTAATATTCAAAGATTTAGTGTCCTCAGTGCCCATTTTATGCTCATAACTAATGTTAAAATGTTATATGCATCAATGAAGGTAAAAGAGTATGGTAAGGACACTACGAGGCAAAATGGAGCGAAAAAACTAAATAAGTTGAAGGAAAACAAAATTGGTACTCGCCAAAGCCACTCAGTGAATCACCGAGTGGACCTTCAACTCGCCTAAAGTTCCAATAGGCCATCCCATGGACAAAATCAACTTGGCAATCGAACTAGTATTTCGGCGATTCGCCAAAGTGTTCGGCGATGCCAATTTAGCTCGCCAAATGTTATAGACAGAAGTGGTACAAAGCCATGTCAAGTAGGCAAGAAGAGGAGCACTCGACGCATCGCCGACTAGGTCGGTGAGCCCGACCTACTTCGCCAAAAGTTACAGAGCAATTGGTGAAAAGACAAGCCAAAAATGCAAGAAAGAGAGAACTAGGCGCATCACCGATCGTGTCGGCGAGCCCGACTTACTTCACCGAGTGACTTTGATGCTGAAATTCTGAAAACGTATAAATGCAATTTGAAGAAAAAAATGAGTTCCCACATTGTCCACTTCAGGGTTTTTAATCTTGAACATTCCTAAGTATTGTTTTACACTTTTGATGAGAGATTTAGGGTTTGTTTGATTTCTACCTTCAATTTGAGCATTTGGAGACTTGTGGATTGTTGCCCAACCTGATAGAAAACTTTGTTGGTAACGATTTCTTGTTCTTTATTATATTTAGCTAAGGGTATGATTATTTAGTTGAATGCATTAATTAGTTTATGGGTGTTATTATTTACTAATTTTATTATTGATTTGAAGTGGGTTCAATTAATAGTTTGTGTTTTAATTGAGGAATTGTAGTTGCAAATGCAATTCTAGTTTAGTACTCTAAGCTTGCTTAAGAAAGAAGTGTTAGAGTTAAACTATTAGTTGATGACTGTAGTGATTGCATTGTTACAGATTTAGCTTGAGATTGTGGGTTTGAATGCAATCTTACAAATTTAGCTTGTAAAAAGTAGATTGATTAAGGTAATGTAATGGGTTGTTAATCTGTGTTGTGCTTGCTGAGGTTCGAAAGAACTCACTTGATTCGCAATAGTTGGTTGAGAAATGGCTATTACACCCAAAGCGTAGCCTACCCACTGAGATTCAACGGCTTTTAGTAAATAACAATCATCCATTTCGCGAAATTGGCATTCAATTTATCACACTTCTAAGAAACCCTCTCTATTTATTTACCTCCATTTTTAGTAGTCGTAATTCGGTTATCCAAATCCCTCAATATGACATTAGTTAACAAAATCTTGTCATTTACTT
>JAJOOO010009111.1:0-37888 GCA_029582685.1 Solanum piurae | reverse complement strand
AAAGAAACATGAATTCAAGAACTCAAAATCAACTTATCTCAAGAATACTCAAATCTAGGGAAAGTATCCTAGATTACTCTTTTACTGATCTGAAAGTAGATGTAGGGCATGAGGACGAACTAGTCCAACACTATGATAACTTTACATACCTAGAAGAACAAGATTCTTGAACAATCTTGAAGAATCTTGAAGAAGAACTTGATTAGAAGCCTTGAAACCCTAGCTTGAAGGTAAACAATCAAGAAAAACCTTTCTTGAGATTCTTGAATTAGTTTCTTGAAATATCTATGGCCAAGAATTATGATTTTCATTAGTGAAGATGAAAATCTGATTGTTTTGAGCCTTTTATTAGTCAAGAAATTCGTTTATGGTTTTCTTGGAGGTAAAAGACAAACACGACTCTTTTTAATATTTTCCCGTCGGCTAATTCGTAACAGCACTGTATAGGTTACTAAAATAGTCATAACTGTTTACTCAGAAATTGGATTGATGAGAAATTGGTGGCGTTGGAAAGTAGATTCAAATACCTTTAATTTGATAGGTTATGGCTCACGTAACTCTTTATATTATAAGAGATATGGTCGTTTGAAGTTGACCTAAGTAGAATCTTACATCAAAACTTAATGAAAATTCAAGAACACTCATCAAGAACTTAAATCCATAAATTTCATGAACGAAATTAAGCTGAATAAATCATGATTGGTGTGTGGGTGAAAGAACCCAACACTATGGAAGCTTACATACCTCTTAGGAATTAAACCCATGGCGAAAATCTGCAACAAAACGCAAGACTCTTGACGAATGCTTTGCTCCTCTCCTCTTTTCTCCTCTTTTCTCTTCTTTTCTCTTCTTGAACTCTCAACTAAAACCCTAGGCGTATATTAGGATTATAAAACTGAACCTAATCAGATTATACCCCTAAATTATTACTAAAAATGAATTAAATCTGATTGGGTAAGGAAAAGACCAAAACACCCCTCTAAAATCCGGTTTTGACTTTCCTTATCTAGACAACCCAACTTCGAATGGACATATCTCCCTCATACGATATCGAAACTGATAAAACTCGGTGGCTTTGGAAAGATAATTCAATGATATCTACTACGGTATCTGATAGAACACCTAACTCATCCTGGGCTAGAAGTTATGGCCGTTTGAAGTCGACACAAAACTCATACTTAGCTTAGCTTGCAAAAATTCAGATTTTGCTAATTCCAATCTAGTTCTTTTTTCAACTCAAGGAGCTACATCTAGTGACCTAACCTTAATACTTAAGAAATTTTAAATTCCTTGCAAAAATCTCACTCACTGCAAAAAACGGTTCGAGTCTTAGTTCAAAAAAATTCTGGGATGTTACATTAAGGAACACCATATTTCAGAATTAGAGCACAAAGGAAGTCCTTCACTTTTGATAATGATTAATTTATTTTATTTTTTGGGTCATGGGATTTGTGTATTTCACACTTTGTATCTATGCACCCTCGAGGTTACCATACTCTCATGACCAATCTCATGTACCACTGTATTGAGACATTTTTGTACAAGGATGAATTATTCATCCTTCTAATTTCTAAGGTGGTTTGGATAAAAATGAAACACATCAATTTTTTATTTTTGCTAATATTATTAGATAGATTAGGTCATGCCAGATCGTCACCTTTGGTGGTTTTAACATAAAAATGAAGGTCACCTTCTTATGCTAATATAATCCTTTAATGTTGATCATTAATGGAGCAGCCATAAGTTTCAACTCGACCCATGTGTACAAGGAGCAGAACATGGTAGCGGATGCACTAGCTAAGGAGAGAGCCACCAATAGCACCCACGATGCTCCTACTTGTAACGCCCTATATTCTCCATATGCTACTTTTATTTATAAGACACTTGACATAGACTTATGGTATAGGTGATGGATCATATTTCTTAGATGAGTAGTGTTGGTTTAAAATAATTTGGAAGGTGTTGTTTGCCTTGCACGTTTCAGCATGTATACTCCAAGTCAACTCCGACGAAAGCATTTAAACTCGAGATAGTAAAGTCGTATTTGAGCTTAAAGTTTAAGTTGAATTGTTAATATAAAGAAAAAGGAAGTAAGATTTAGAAAATGAAATAAAATAAGTGAGATGCTTGCTTGACTTAACTAAGCTAGCAGGTGACAAGTAGGTGCATCACCTACTTTGACTTGTTGACAAGCCCAATGAACCAAGTAGGTGCATCACCTACTAAGACTTAACTAAGATAGTAGGTGACAAGTAGTTGCATCACCTACTTTGACTTATTGGCCAGCCCAAAGGACCAAATAGGTGCATCACCTACTAAGACTCTTTTGACAATGTAATTGGGCCAAGTACACTACCACCTACTTGCATTAATCTGGCCCAAGACTAGAAGAATAAGGGGAAAATGGACAGCCAAGGCCTAATATTCTTAAGTCCAAAAAGTTTCCAAGTGAAAAGTCCAAGTAGGTGGATCACCTACTTGCATTAATTATGGCCCAAATTAACAAGAATGGAGGGATAATTAGCAGCAAGGACCAACAAGTGTTGAAGTCCTCAAAGTCCCAAGTTAAAAGGCAAGTAGGTGGGTAACCTACTTGACAATATATGGCCCAAAATTGGCCAATAAAGTCGGCCAATGCACCTCCCTTTTAAAGGGAAAAAGATTAGATTTTTTGCTTCATTTTTAACTTGTAAAATTTTAGATTTATTAGGTTTCTCTCTTGGTCTTTCTTGGCTTCAAACAGCTTCCCTAAAACACCTTAGGGTTCTTGAATATTGTCCCCCTTTTCAAGTAAAAGTTTGAAGAAGAGTTTTAGTTCTTGAAGTACAAGTTTAGAGGATAAATTTCCAGAAACTAAGGTAAGGCTACTGCCCATTTTTGCTTCCCTTTAAATACAGGTTTGGGGTGGAGAATTTTGTATATATTTGTCAAGAACTCATGATGGTGATAAATCCTTGAGTTCATTATTCTCTACTATACTGAAAGAGTTTTGGGGATTGATAGTGGTTGCCTTATGTATATTGTTGTTGGGGGCAGCTTGGGTTATCTTGGCAAAGGATGTATGAAGTTGTATTAATGTATAAAAGAAGGGTGTGGTGGTTCACCATTTATGTAAGGGTTGTATGGGCCTATCTTCCGTCAAGTGTTTAGCTACTGTTTTTTGAGGGCCTTAATGTGATTAGCTGCTAACATTATCTTAATCATGACTTATATTGTAGATTAGCACCCAAAAAGGGAGGTTGAATCGTGATATTTGTATTGGTCAGAAAATAAGGTATGTAAGGCTATTCGATTCCATATTCCTTGGCATGAAATATGATATTTGCGATTAATATCAACGAAGTGAATTTCCTAAGTTTTATTCCTAGTAAAGGAAACATAGTGGCAGCGTATGATCTCCAAATAACTAACAATATTTTCCCCTTCCTCCTTAGTGTGTAGAATTACTTCATTACATGTTCATTACTCTATACTTGTGTAATTATCCTCCTATGTGCTAGTATAGAAATGGTATTTGCAAAAGCAAGCTTGGTGAGTTCTCCTCTTAGTCAATTGAAGTCAATTGTGTCATTTAAGCTCATAAGTAATGCATTGATGTTACATATCTCCTTATGCCATTACTATTGCCTTGAAGTTATTATTTTCATGTCTTCTACTACTGGTCTGTACTTCCAAATCTCAAAAATGATTATGACCACCAAAACAATAATCTCAAAGATTAAAGAATCTAACTGAAGAAATCTGTATAATTATGGGTGGCAGCCCAGGGGCAAAAGCCTAGCATGGGTCGATCCCAATCGGTATAGAAGGTTGCAGCTCAGGGGAGAAAGCCTAGTATGGGCCGATCCCAATTGGTATAGAAGGGTGGCAGCTCAGGGTCAAAAGCCTAGCATGGGTCGATCCCAATTTGTATAATTACGAGGACATCATCCAAGGGGTTAAAACGCCTAGCATGGGTCATCCTCTTCTACCACTGATCAGCTGGTCATTTGCATCACATGCCTTATAAAGATCATAACACACATAAAAGTAAAGAAATAAATGTAACATACATGCTCCCACAAGAGTAACAAAGGTGGTCTACTTTTTTTATCTATGTACTTATATACGGATACTTAATTTCATTTGAGCCTTATTTTATATATGTTATTGCCTTACTTATTCAATACATTTTTTCATATGGACGTCCCTTACGGGGACACTGCATTTCATGATGCATGGACATGTACTCCAACTAGTAGGCTTCTTTAGTAGGAGCACATGTACTCAACTGCTATTGGTGAAGCTCCAGGTTGATTCGGGGCTTATCGAGTCTTTGTTACCTATTTTGTTACTGTATGATAGTTAAGGGTAAGGCGAGGCCTTGTCCTTCCCTAAACTAAGGTTTTCTGTCCTTTTTAGGCTTTGTAGACTAATATATATAGTTCAGTTGTGTCTTGTCTCTTAACAAGTTGTGGCCTCAATGGCCAAGTCTTGCATATAAGTTTTGGGTCTACTTATGTTGGTTCATATGGCTGCATCCTATGTGAACTTGTCACAACTTTAAGATTGTCATAGTTATATGCATAGCAAGCACAAGTTACATGTTGGTTCTCTTGGGCATTTAGGGCATCGGGTGCCTGCCCGTCTTAATGGGAAATAAGGGCTGGCAAAAGTGGTATCAGAGCAGGTCATCCTACGGAGTCTACAAAGTTGTGTCTATGTAGAGTCTTGCTTATGGATGTGTTGTGCACCACATTTATAAACAGGAGGCTACGGACATGTAGGAGTTGTCTCTTTTCTTTCATTTCTTAGATCGTGCGATAGAGCCAATGTTGTAGGTGAATCGTATCTAACTTCTAAATTGTTTTATCATAGCAAAGATGCCAGTTATGAGAAGGAGTAAAAGTACAGTTAATCGAGTAGATGTGGCTTCCCAAAAAGGGACTAGCCAACCACCACCCAGTCAAACTGTTCAAAGTGAGGCTCAAGATGAGTCTCTATCACAGACTTCCCCGACCCCTCCATCTCCAGAAGATCTAATGAGGAAAGCTGCACCTCAAGAAGCCCATATTAATGCTATCGAGCAAGATTTAAAGAATGCAGTCCAATTATTGACTCGTATAGTTGCTGGCCACGACAAAAGGCAAGAATGTCCAGTTACAGGTACTAGTGGTGTAGATAGAGTGGTTGACACGCGGATAAATGATTTTCTTAATTTAGACCCTCCATCATTCACCGGATCAGATCCTAATAAAGATCCACAAGACTTTTTAGATCAAATCCAATGCACTTTGGATGTTATGCATGTAAATGGTAAAGAAGCACTTGAGCTTGCAGCATATAGATTAAAGGGTGTGGCTATATTGTGGTATGAAGCTTGGAAGAAATCGTGGGGAACAGATGCACTTTCAACTATGTGGAAAGAGTTCAAAAGGGAAATCCTTGACCATTATCTGCCATTGGAGATTCGAGTGGTCCGTGCAGATCAGTTCTTAAATCTCCACCAAGGAAGTATGAGTGTCAGAGAGTACAACATCAAATTTAATTCCTTGTCCAGGTATGATCCTAATGTAGTAGCTACTATGGAGGATATAGTTCATCGATATGTGGATAAATTAGATTCATATATGGTTAGAGATTGTACCATTGCTTCATTGAATAAAGATATGGATATAGCAAGGATGCAAACTTTTGCGCAAAAATTAGAGGAACAAAGGCAAAGAAGATGGACACAAGAGTTGAAAACAGGGCATCCTAAAAGGGATAGATCGATGGGGCAGTTTACACCATCCCAAGGTGAGTTTAGGCCTCGGTTCTTTAACAGACCTCCTAGTCCATCATCGTTCTACTCTACAACTAGTGCTCCACCACAGTTTCAAGGGTTTATGAGCAATCAGTTTGGGCAAAGAAGTGAAAGCCAAGGTTCACAAATAGCAGGTCATCAGGAGCAGGGAAGTACGAGCCAATCAGGGCCTCCTCGACAGCCTTGTAAACAATGTGGAAGAAATCATCTAGGTGCATGTAGGTTTGGGAGAAATGTTTGTTTTTGGTGTGGTACACCGGGGCATATGATGTGAAATTGCCCTCATAGGGGCATGTGTTGTGTTGCACAACCTACTACATCAGTTGTTGCATCGTCCTCATTAACACTTTCTTTAGGTAGGGGACTACAGATACCTACAGCTTGTGCTAGGGGAGCAGCTAGTTCTAGTGGAGTTCAGAATCGCGCATATGGTCTGGGGATCAACAAAATTTAGAAGCTTCACCGGACGTGGTTACATGTACATTGTCCATCTTTTCAGATATTGTATATGCATTAATTGATTCGGGGTCTACATTGTCATATATTACTCCATTAATTTCTTGTAAGTTCAAAAGAACATCAAAATTACTAGTTAAGCCATTTGAAGTGTCTACACCGATTGGTGAGTTTATTATAGCTAGAAGGGTTTGTCATAATTACATTGTAGCTGTTTGTGATCGTGATACATTGGCTGACCTTGTTGAGCTAGAAATAGTAGATTTTGATGTTATAATGGGTATGAATTGGCTAGCTTCTTGTTATGCCACGGTAGATTGCCGAACTAAGATAGTGCGTTTCCATTTTCCAAAAGAGGCAGTCTTTGAATGGGAAGGTAATATTGAGGCACCAAGAGGTAAGTTTATTTCGTACCTTAAGGCAAAGAAGATGATGTCCAAAGGATACATATGTCATCTAGTGAGGGTGAAAAATATAGGTGTGGAGTCACCAACTCTTCAATCCATTCCAGTGGTAAATGAATTTCCTGATGTATTTCCTGAAGATCTTCTGGGTTTGCCTTTAGAACGAGAAGTAGAGTTTGGTATTGATATGATTCCAGATACTCAACCTATCTCCATCCCTCCATATAGAATGGCACCGGCTGAATTACGGGAGTTGAAAGAGCAATTTAAAGACTTGTTAGAAAAGGGATTCATAAGGCCTAGTATGTCCCCATGGGGAGCACTAGTTTTATTTGTATGTAAGAAAGATGGCTCAATAAGAATGTGTATTGATTACCGGCAGTTGAATAAGGTAATGATTAAGAACAAATATCCCCTCCCTAGAATTGATGATTTTTTTGATAAGTTACCAGGTGCTAAGTCTTTCTCAAAGATCGAATTGAGGTCGGGTTATCACCAAGTGAGGGTCAAAGATCAAGATATACCCAAGACAGTTTTCCAAACACGGTATGGTCATTTTGAGTTTTTAGTCATGTCATTCGGGATAACAAATGCACCAGCGGCTTTTATGGATTTGATGAATAGGGTGTTCAATCCATTTCTAGATGTGTTTGTGATAGTATTCATAGATGGCATTTTGGTGTATTCAAGATCGGATGAGGACCATGCTAATCACTTGCGGCAGGTTTTACAAATTCTTCGTGATTGTAAGTTGTATACGAAGTTCTCTAAATGTGAGTTTTGGTTGAAATCTGTGGCATTCTTAGGTCATATTGTATCTAACGAAGGAATAAAGGTTGATTTTTCAAAAGATAGAAGCCGTGAAAACTTACCAAGACCTACAATGCCTACAGAGATCCGTAGTTTTCTTGGATTGGTAGGTTATTACAGAAGATTCGTTGAAGGATTCTCTTCCATTGCTGCACCCTTAACAAAGCTAACTGATTAACGCATCAGGGCACTTCATCCAATACTAAGTGCCAACAATTATTTGTCAGTATAATAACCCAACTACGTGAGCTGGGGTCGATCCCACAGACAATAGTGTTTCCTTCTAATTCAATAATAAAAGTATAATGACAATCTCTTCAAGCAAACACTTCTTGCACTATTAATATTTAAATCTCTAACGCAAGGCTTCAATTATCACTCCAAACTCACACTTCAACACAGACAATCAAACAATAGAATTAAAACTTGGGAATTTTGATCAGCCAATTGTCAAATCTAAACGAAGTGAATGAATGCTACTAGTCACAAAGGGATAATTTGTCGTGGCTAGGTCAGACCATATGTAAAGTAACTTTGTCTCGAACAATTACCTTCTCTATGTTGAATTCTCTCGAACTTCAACACTAATCGAAAGATGCCGAGCTCTTCTCCCTCATCAAATCCACTTTATCGAGCTAAATACAAAGGATGTATTACTTTTTTCACTCTCTGGAGCTGAAACCAAGGAAACCCACTACTAAGGATGCTAAGATTGCCACCTTGGTTCCACACCTCTCTCTCGAGCAAGTGCACAACACTGAAATTGATACACGATGTCTCGCAATTCAACTTCGAAACACAACAACAACTTAGACCCACTTTAAATTAACACCATTCTTCACAACTAACAAACACCCACTAAGTAAATTCAACAATTGGCTTCATGATCAAAACCCCAAGTAGAGGGTTTTAGCCACTCATAGTAAAAATGCAAAAATTCAAATTCATTATCACTCCCATAGTTGGATACAAATGAGAATTATAAAATGGAAATCTATTAAGAATTCTCTATCTTCCAAAATCTCTCTGAAAATCTTGTTAAAATCAGAGAGAAAATTTCCTTTTATGTGTTCTTTCTCTCTTTTTTTCTCTGCTTCCTTTCCTTTTTTCGCCAGAACCAATTTAAACAAGTCTGAAGCATCGCGCTTTAAAACCACTCGGCGAAGTAAGTTGGGTGTCACCAATAGATCGATGACTCACTGATAGTTCTTTATCTCGCCTTTATTTTTCACTTCTTCTTGGACTGGTTACTGTAACTTTAGGCTATCCAGGTCGAGATCACCGAGTGACTCCGCGATTCGCCCTCTTTCCTTCTATCTCGCCTATCAACACTTACATGAATCTTCCTCAGCACTTTTGGTGACTGGGTTTGTCCTTCGCCGAATGGCGTTGTTGTTCGTTGAAATCGTTCCCATTTTAGCTCCAACATTCTGTAACTTTAGGCGATGGCAATTTGGCGATTCACCGAATGAAATCGGCGATTGTCAGGTTTTCATTTCTCTTTTCCTTAAGCTTGCTTCGTTCCCTTTTTGATCAATCGCGTCTATGCATCATTCCTAAATCCAAATGCCTGAAATTCAAGGATTTATATCATTCATTAGCACTAAACAATCCTTTGAGGACACTAATTTTGTTAAAATAAGGCCCTAAATGAGTCCAAATTATGGACTCATCAACACCCCCAACTTAAACTTTTGCTTGTCCTCAAGTAAAACTCAAGTTTAGCAGTTCAAAAAGGATGTCTCAAACAGTGCTACACAAGATTCAATCATGAATGCACATAAAAAGACTCAACTTACTCCTGTAAAGATCAATTGTGCACTCAAAGATTCAAGTTGTGACTCACCATTACCAAAGAATCTCAAGCTCACTATACTTGCTTCAAATGCAAGTTCAAGCTCAACAAAGGTATTCAAATGCCCTAACACAAAGAATGATTCCATATTCACTCAATGGTTTGATCATTAAAAGTTTCAGAATCAAGATCAACACTCACACTCACAAAGATAAACACACAATGCATGAATTCACCCATAGGTTTACCCTTATTTTCCAATTGACTTTTGCTTCAACTCATTCAAGATAAAAAAAAAAGGTCTTTTCAAGGCTTGTAATGGGGCTGAGTGTAAATGTATGGTCATTTAGGCTTATATGCTGAAATCCTCATGAAATGTGATGTGAACAACACCTTATTTTCCTTTCTTCATCATTTTACTTCAAGCTCAAAAAGTCACCTCTTATTCATCTTCCATGGATCATTGGAAACCCCATTTTCTTTATTTTCTCAACTTTATTCCACAACTCTTTCTTTCTTTTTCTTTTTCAATCTTTTCTTCTTCTTTTTTATATGGAGGGGTTCCATTTTTCTCAAGACATGGGTAAAAGGGACTTTTTTGCATTTTCTTGATTTACCTTCTCTTTTCACCACACCCGTAACTTAGGATTTTGGCCTAAGTTGGCTATTCAAACAAATCACAAATCATGAGGATTATGGGTAATGGATCAAGAAAGGTTAAGCTTTCATCAAGTTTCTTCCAAGAAAAGGGTAAGGTCAATGGGTGCTCAAAAGAGGTTCACACACTCAGAATGTAAGCCAGAAAAGAGGTATAATTCCAAGTTGGTTCACACTCTTTAAAGTTGCCTAAGATCATCTCAAGAAATTTGCATCACTTAGTCAATCGGACCAACGGGGAAAATTCTAGGTGTCATCATACATGGTTCACGGTAAGCTCATCGCACAAGGTATTGATACCAATGTCAAACAAGACTTCACACTTTCGCTAGTGTGCAATGTTCATCACAAGAGACTCGATTCGATACTTGGATAGTGACAATGAGATGCAAAGAGTTCACATATTGTCTATGCAACTTCAATTGGCCTCATCATAGCTGCACATTCATTTTTGTTCGATTATGAACACTATTTGAGTCATCGGTATTGATCAAAATCGGTACTCAAATTTGCAAGAGAACAACCACATTCAACTCAAACAGGGGAGGTGGAATAAAGAGGAGGAGGTTCGTTCAATTCACTGACCAATTTCCACTCCCCACAAAAAACATTCAACATTGTCCTCAATATGGGTAGCGAGCGGGCATTAGCGCAAATAAAACAAAATAGAAACAATAAATAAAGACTAACAAAAAATAAAAACAATTTAGTGTGTAAACAAGTAAAGAAGGGTAATGAGGAATCTTCACTAAATGCCCATTTGGCTACGGAGGAAAATGGCCATCGGACGTGTTGGCGATGAGCCTAATGTTCTTCAGATCGCCCTTAGTTCTAGTAGACTTTACTCTCAGGAAAGGCATGTCGGCGAAGATGTAAGGGGTCGCTGAACAGATCGGCGATACTAGAAAGGGCGAAGAAGATCAGGTCGCCGAAGCACATCGATGATTCACCAACTGGTAAAGGTGTCCCGCCGAATGTTCCAGAGTCTTAGCCTTATTTTTGAGTTCCATAAGGCGAACCAAATCATGCTCACCCAATTGGTTCGGCGATTCGCCAAGAGCACCGTTGTCTCGCTCATGATCCCGCTCCTGAAAAATCAACACACATTATTTAAAATACTAACACTTGGGTTGCCTCCGAAGAAGTGCCTTATTTAATGATGCGGCACGACGTGGAAGTGCTCTCAAGCATCTTCCAGGTACACCACTTCAATCAAAGAAATCTCCTGGTATTCTCCAAAATATAATTTCAAGCGTTGTCCATTCACCTTAAATGCAGGTCATTCTTGACCTTCAACTTCTATGGCACCATTTGTGAATTCTTGTGTCACTCTAAATGGTCTGGACCATTTGGACTTGAGCTTTCCAGGAAAAAGTCTAAGTCGGGAGTTGTATAGCAGCACACAATCTCCCACCTTGAATTCTCGCTTAAGTATTTTAGTATCGTGCCATTTCTTCATATTTTCCTTGTAAAGGGATGCACTTTCATAAGCTCTGAATCTGAATTCATCCAATTCATTTAACTACTCCACTCTCCCCCTTAGGTTTTTGTCCAGTCCAGATATAAAGCTTTGAATGGCCACAATGCTTTGTGTTCCAACTCAACAGGTAGATGGAAAGATTTACCAAAAACTAGCTGATACGGAGACATCCCAATAGGTGTTTTGTAAGCGGTCCGATATGTCCATAGTGCATCATCGGGATTTCGAGACCAATCAATTCTATTGGCATTCACTGTTTTGGCTAAAATGCTTTTGATCTCCCAGTTTGACACTTCTACTTAGCCACTTGTTTGGGGATGATATGGGGTTGCTACTTTGTGTTTCACCCCATACTTTCTCAATGCAGCTGAGAACCACCTGTTGCAAAAGTGGGATCCCCCATCACTAATAATCGCCCTAGGAGTGCCAAATCTCGCAAAGATGTAACGTTTCAGAAATTGGACGACGTTTTTTCCTTCATTGTTTGGAAGTGCAACAGCCTCCACCCATTTGGAGACATAATCTACAGCTACCAAGATATATTTATTTGCAAATGAGCTCACAAATAGACCCATGAAATTGATTCCCCACACATCAAATTACTCAACTTCTAAAATAGGAGTAAGGGGTAACTCGTGCCTTTTAGACACTCCACCTTGCTTTTGACATTGAGCGCATTTCTTCACAAATTCATGTGCATCCTTGTAGAGGGACAACCAGTAATATCAACTTTGAAGAACTTTAGTGGTTATGCACACACCACTATGGTGACCTCCAACTGGAGATGCATGACAAGCATGGAGTATTTCTACAAAAAAATATTCTGGAACACACCTTCTAATGATATGATTTGCACACTATCGAAACAATTATGGTTCATCCCAGAAGTACTTTTTGACGTCGAACATGAACCTCTTTTGTTGGTAGAAATTCAGCTCATCCGGCAGTAGTCTGCACATAATGTAATTTGTGAAATCTGCATTCCAGGGAGTTTGTTTGAGAGATATTGCAAACACCTGTTTATCGGGGAAGCCGTCGTCTATGTAACCCTCAGGCTCATCATTTTCCTTGCCTTCCAGCCTCGATAATGGTCAGAAACCTACTTTTCGCAAACTCTTTTATCTTTGACCTCAAAGTCAAATTCTTGTAGTAGTAGCACCCACCTTATCAACCTTGGTTTTGCATCCTTCGTTGCTATCAAGTAACGGAGTGCAACATGATCAGTGTGAGTGATTACTTTAGTTCCTAGCAAGTATGCCCGGAATTTCTCAAATGCATAGACTACCGCAAGCAATTCTTGTTCAGTGATTGTATAGTTACGCTGAGCGTTATTTAGAGTTTTGCTTGCATAATAAATTGGGTGGAAAAGTTTGTTGAGTTTTTACCCCAATGCCATGCCACTAGCATCACACATTACTTCGAAAGATTCAGACCAATCAGGGCTGATAATGACCGGAGTAGATACCAATTTCTCTTTCAAGCACTGAAATGCCGCTATACAAGCGTCATCAAAATAGAACTTCACTTCCTTCTCCAAGAGTTTGCACAGGGGGTGTGCAATCTTCGAGAAATCCTTGATGAACCTCCGGTAGAACCCGACATGTCCCAAGAAGCTACGAACACCCTTCACTGAAATCGGCGGAGGTAGTTTCTCAATTACCTCAATTTTTGCCTTATCGACTTCCAATCCCTTTTGTGACACCTTATGCCCGAGAACTATGCCTTCCTTCACCATGAAGTGGCATTTCTCCCAATTCAGAATCAGGTTTATTTCCATGCATCGTTGGAGTACTTTCCCCAAGTGTGCCAAGCATTCCTCAAACGTGTCCCCTACGACTGAGAAGTCATCCATGAATACCTCCATAGAGTTTTCTACCATGTCCACAAAAATGGATAACATGCAGCGCTGAAATGTTGTTGGGGCATTACATAGCTCGAATGACATTCTTTTAAATGCAAACATTTCATAAGGGCACGTAAATGTGGTTTTTTCTTGGTCTTTCGATGCAATAGAGATTTGGTTGTAACCAGAGTACCCATCTAAAAAGTAGTACTAGCGCCTTTCAGATAGTCGGTCTAGCATTTGATCCATAAAAGGCATTGGGAAGTGATCCTTTTCAATCCATGAATTGAGCTTTCGATAATCCATGCATACTCTCCACCCAGTCACCGATTTAGTCGGCACAAGCTCCCCCTTTGCATTTGGGACAAAAGTGATGCCTCCCTTTTTCGGTAAACATTGCACCGGGCTTACCCATTTACTATCCGCAATAGGGTAGATCACACATGCGTCCAACCACTTGATGATCATTTTTTTTACCACTTCTTGCATTGGTGGGTTCAATCTCCGCTGATGTTTAACACTAGGTTTACACTTATTCTCAAGCTGAATCTTGTGAGTACAAATACCAGGAGGAATGCCCACTATATCAACAATGGTCCATCCTATAGCTTTTATATGCTTTCGCAACACTTCAAGGAGAAATTTCACCTATCATTCAAGTAAGTCAGCTGCAATGATCACTGGTAAAGTGTTATTTTCTCCCAAGAAAGCATATCGAAGATGAGAGGGCAGTGCTTTCAATTTCAGATTAGGTGGTTCCTCTGTTGATGGCTTTGCGGGAGGACTCTCTCTATTTTTTAGGTCAATATCCAACTTGATTGGAGTCTTTGAATATACTCCTAATCCAGGTAATGCAACTACTACTTCCTCATAGCCTTGAGCTTCGGATTCATCATAATTAGCAAGTACAGATTCAAGGGGTTCACTCATGCATATCAAATGGCTTACACTAGCTATCGCCTCATCAATAACATCATTAGTAGACACCACATGGATATTACTTGGGTGTTTCATGGATTTACAAATATTAAAGGTTACCTCATCTTGTTCACCCGAAACTTTAATTTTCCACTTTCAACATCCACCAATGCTCTCCCGGTTGCCAAGAATGGTCTTCCCAAAATAATGGGAATTTTGGCATCGATCTCACAATCTAAAATCACAAAATTAGTCGGAAAAATGAACTGATCGACCTTTACCAAGATGTCATAGAGTATCCCCACCAGATGTTTGATTGATCGGTTCGCCATCAGGAGTCTTATTGTGGTTGCTTTCGGTTCACCTAACCCAAGTTGCTTGTATATTGCATAGGGCATTAAGTTGATGCTTACCCCCAAATCGCATAAAGCTTTAGCGAATTAGAGCATGCCAATGGTGCAAGGAATGGTGAATGCCTCGGGATCTTCTCTCTTTGTGATCGTCTCCTTAGTCATAATTGCACTGCAACTATGGGACACTTCAATTGTCTCAAAATCCAAGCTCCTTTTATTTGTGACTAGCTCTTTCACGAACTTAGCATATCCCGGCATTTCCAACAATGCTTCCATAACGGGGAGGTTGATTGATAGTGTCTTGAACACCGACAAGAACTTCTTGAACTTCTTGTCTTCATTCTTCTTCTTTAAGTGTTGGGGAAATGGTGGAGGTATTTTGGGTAAAGGTTGCATGACTTTTGGAATTTGGACATGTTGTTGCACTTCCTTTTGTGGTTCTTTGGCAATGTTTTGATGAATAAGTAATTCTTGTTCCTCCGTGCATTTCCCTTCGTCATGATTTTGAGTATCTTCATCTCCCATCGCGTTACCTATTGCCATCTTTTCGCTATGAGTAACCACAGCCAACCCTCTATCATTATCTTCCATCGCTATCCTCGGTGTCAATTGAGCTGATAATAAACTCAGTTGTCCTTTAAGTACTTTGATGGCATCGACATGAAAATTCACTTTACTGTTCAATGATGAAAAGTCATATTTCATCCCTTTCAACAAATCATCAGAGCCCTCAACTTTATTAAGTATACGTGACAATAAATCATTCACCCGGGGGCTGCTTGCACTCCCTTTTGATTTTGGACTTTCACTCGAGTGAGTATGATTCTCCTCATGATCATCTTCCCTTTTCCAATAAACATTTTGCTCGGCCCAATCTTGATAATATTCCCTTGGTTCTTCTCCATTATGATAGTTCCAACCTTGATTTCCGCCTCGCTGTTGATAGTATGAGTGGAAACCCTCCTCATATATTTTGGAGTTCCAACCTTGATTCTCCCCCGGCCTTAAGTAACCGGAAGAAGAACCCTTCTCAACTTGAAACACTCTACATGTCCCCTTCATATTCTCTTGTAAAAATTCCATTTGGGTTAATATCTTCTTGATGTTTTCGTCTCTCTCTCTCTTTATCAAGTTGCTCTTGTATTAATCTAAAATAAAATGGAGAGACTTGATCCTCCTTGGTGTACCACGCTTGGTTTATTCTAGTCATGTCATCTAAAAAAAATGAAGCTACCTCAGATGATTGTAACATTATCCCTCCTCGTACCAATTGATCAGCCACTCCTTTATTAAACAAATCAAGACTCCGGTAAAAATATTGAAGTAACAAATCGTTTGGTATCCCATGATTTGGGCATTTGAGTAGGAGCTTCTTGAATCTCACCCACATTTCATGGATGGGCTCACCCTCCCATAGCTTGAAGCTTTGAATTTCGTCTCTAAGTTTCATCATCCTCGACGGAGGAAAGAACCTTGTGTTGAATGCTATAACTAGCTCCTCCCATGATGTAATGGAATTATTTGGTAAATCGGCTAACCATTTATTAGCTTCTCCCGCTAAGGACAATTGAAATAACCGCAGCCAAATTGACTTTTGTGACACATTTTTGAAGGAAAAAGGGTTGCAAGCCTTTGTAAAGTTTCTCACATGCTCATGCGGGTCTTCGTGATCTAGCCCTCCATATAGTCCCCTCATTTGGAGTAGATGAAGAGTCATGCTAGTGACTTCAAATATTCCATTCTCATCAATTTGTGGGATGCAAATTGCACCCATTCCACTAGATTGAGTTGGGTTGTAGACACTATTGATGTTGTCAATACCATCTCGATGACCTGCCTGGCTATCATTCATCTCTTCCTCACTCATGTCTACTTCAAGGTAGTCCAACCCACACTTACCCACAACAGTCAGAACTAACTTAATTACAGCCAACAAATTTGAGAGTGTCAAACCTTCAATCAAAGAATTCTAAGTAACGCTACACCCCGGTAGTGACACCATTTTGATTAACGTATCAGGGCACTTCATCCAATACTAAGTGCCAACGATCGTTTGTCAGTATAATAACCCAACTGCGTGAGTTGGGGTCGATCCCACAGAGAGTGGTGTTTCCTTCTAATTCAATAATAAAAGTATAATGACAATATCTTCAAGAAAATACTTCTTCAACTATTAATATTTAATTCTCTAATGCAAGGCTTCAATTATCACTCCAAACTCACATTTCAACATAAACAATCAAACAATAGAATTAAAACTTGGGAATTTTGATCATCCAATTGTTAAATCTAAACGAAGTGAATGAATGTTACTGCTCACAAAAAGGTAATTTCTCATGGGTAGGTCGAACCATATGTAAAGTAACTTTCTCTCGAACAATTACCTTGTCTATGTTGAATTCTCTCGAACTTCAACACTAATCGAAAGATGTCCAGCTCTTCTCCCTCATCAAATCCACTCTCTTGTGATGAATATAAAGGGTGGATTACTTGTTTCACTCTCTGGAGCTGAAACCAAGGAAACCCACTACTAAGGAAGCTAAGATTGCTACCTTGGTTCCACACCTATCTCTCGAGCAAGTGCACAACATTGAAATTGATACATGATGTCTCGCAAATCAACTTCGAAACACAACAACAACTTAGACCCACTTCAAATTAACACCATTCTTCGCAACTAACAAACACCCACTAAGTAAATTCAACAATTGGCTTCATGATCAAAACCCCAAGTATAGGGTTTTAGCCACTCATATTAAAAATGCAAAAATTCAAATTCATTATCACTCCCATAGTTGGAAACAAATGAGAATTATAAAATGGAAATCTATTAAGAATTCTCTATATTCCAAAATCTCTCTGAAAATCTTGTTAAAATCATAGAGAAAATAGCCTTTTTCAGTGTTCTCTCTTTCTTTTGCTCTGCTTCCTCTCCTTTTCTTGCCAGAACCAATTTAAACAAGTCTGAAGCATCGCGCTTTAAGACCACTCGGTGAAGTAATTTGGGTGTCACCAATAGATCGGCGACTTGATGATAGTTATTTATCTCACCTTCATTTTTCACTTCTTCTTGTCCTAACTACTGTAACTTTAGGCGGTCTAGGTTGAGATCGTCGAGTGACTCCATGATTCACCCTCTTTCTTTCTATCTCGCCTATCAAAACTTACATGAATCTTTCTCAGAACTTTTGGCGACTAGATTTGTCCTTCGTTGTATAGATCGGCGACCCACCGAATGGTGTTGTTGTTCTCCGAAATCGTTCCCATTTTAGGTCCAGTATTCTGTAACTTTAGGCGATAACTTGGCAATTTGGCAATTCGCCGAATGACATCTACGATCGTTTAGGTTTTTATTCCTCCATTCCTTAAGCTTGCTTCGTTCCCTTTTTGATCAATCGCGTCCATGCATCATTCCTAAATCTAAATGCGTGAAATTCAAGGATTTATATCATTCATTGGCACTAAACAATCCTTTGAGGACACTAATTTTGTTAAAATAAGGCCCTAAATGAGTCCAAATTGTGGACTCATCACTAACACACAAAGAAACCAAGTTTCAGTGGAGTGATGCATGTGAAAGAAGCTTTCAAGATATGAAGAATAAATTAACTTCGACACCTGTATTGGTACTTACAGAAGGCACGAAAGGGTATGCAGTGTATTGTGATGCTTCGGGAGTGGGCTTAGGATGCGTATTGATGCATCATGGTAAAGTAATAGCTTATGGATCAAGACAGCTGTGGCCACATGAGAAAAATTATTCAACCCGTGATTTAGAGCTAGCAGTCGTTGTATTTTCTTTGAAGATATGGCGCCACTACTTGTATGGAGTTCATGTTGACATATATACTGGTCACAAGAGTTTGAAATATATCTTTAAGCAAAAGGACTTGAATCTGAGGCAGCGAAGGTGGCTTGAGTTATTAAAAGATTATGATATTGATATTTTGTAACATCCTGGGAAAGCAAATGTGGTAGTTGATGGTATAAATCGTAAGATGATTGCAAGCACTTATGGACAGTTCACGGGTAGACAAGAGATAAATAAGATCTATACCAACTAGCTAGCTTGGGGGTTCACCTTCTTGAATCTCCAGACGAAAGGGTTATTGTGCAAAATGCGGCAGAATCCTCATTAGTAGTGAAAGTGAAAGAGAAGCAATACATCGATCCTATTCTATTACAGTTTAAGGAGAATGTACAACATGGTAAGGAAAAAGCATTTGAGCTTACGCAAGAGGGAGTACTTCGGTGTCATAACAGATTGTGTGTACCTAATGTATATGAATTAAGAAAGATGATTATGATGGAAGCACATCATTCAAGATACTCTGTCCATCCGGGTCAACTAAAATGTATCATGACTTGCAATAAATGTATTGATGGGATGACATGAAGAAGAACATTGTGAAATTTGTAGCTCATTGTCCAAATTGTCAACAAGTAAAAGTAGAGCACCAAAAGCCCGGAGGTTATATGCAGCTTATAGAACTTTCAATTTGGAAGTGGGATATGATCAACATGGATTTTGTCACTGGTTTGTCTCACTCATTTCAGAAGTTTGATTCAATATGGGTAATAGTTGACAGACTCACCAAATCAGCGCACTTCTTGCCGGTGAAGACTACTTATACATCTGAAGGGTATGCAAGGTTGTACATTAAAGATATAGTTCGACTACATGGAGTGACAATCTCTATAATATCTGATAGAGAAGCTGACTTCACTGCAAATTTTTGGAAGTCATTTCAAAAGAGTTTGGGAACACAAGTGAATTTAAGTACAACCTTTCACCCTCAAACGGATGGTCAAATAGAACGTACAATTCAAACACTTGAGGATATGCTGCGAGCTTGTCTATTAGACTTCAAGGTAGCTAGGATGATCGTATATGACTTATTGAATTCACTTATAACAATAGCTACCATTCCAGTATCCAAATGGCACCTTATGAAGCTTTATATGAGAAAAACTATAGATCCCCAATTGGCTGGTTCGAAACAGGTGAAACTTTCTTATTTGGGCCAAAACTTGTTCATCAAGCTATGGATAAAGTCAAAGTGATAAAGCAGCAACTAGAAACAACTCAAAGACGACAAAAATAATATGTAGATGTTATAAGAAGAGGACTAGAATTCTCTATAGTGGATTGGGTGTTCTTGAAGGTATCACCAATTAAAGGGATAATGAGATTTGGTAAAAAGGGAAAGTTGAGTCCATGCTATATAGGGACATATAAGATTATCCGTAGAATTGGCCAAGTTGCATATGAGTTAGAGCTACCTCAAGAGCTTTCAACCGTTCATTCAGTGTTTCATGTCTCAATGCTTCGAAAATGCATAGGTGACCCATCTTGTATTACTCCTACTGGAGATGTACAAGTTACGGGAGATCTCACCTACGAAAAAGTACCCATTTCTATTCTGGATCGATAAGTTAGGAATTTAAGAAATAATGACGTAGCATCTTTCAAAGTGTTATGGAGAAACCAACAAGTAGAAGAGGTTACATGGGAAGCAGAATAAACAATGAAGTCCAAGTATCCTCATTTATTTCAATACAAAGGGAAATGTCAAGGTTTTGAGTTGATGCATTGATAGGTAAGTATAAGTTTATATGAACTATGTGGCTAATATTATAATTTAACTGAGGCTTGAAGTGGTTTGGAGCTGGCTACTATGCTAACATTCGAGGACGAATGTTCCTATGGAGAGGAGGATGTAACTCCTTGTATTCTCCATATGCTACTTTTATTTATATGACACTTGACATAGACTTATGGTATAGGTGAGGGACCATATTTCTTAGATGAGTAGTGTTGGTTTAAAATAAATTGGAAGGTGTTGTTTGCCTTGCACGTTTCAACATGTATACTTCAAGTCAACTCCGACGAAAACATTTAAACTCGAGATAGTAAGGTCATATTTGAGCTTAAAGTTTAAGGTGAAGTGTTAAATTAAATAAAAAGGAAGTAAGATTTAGAAAATTAAATAAAATAAGTGAGTTGCTTGCTTGACTTAACTAAGCTAGCAGGTGACAAGTAGGTGCATCACCTACTTTGACTTGTTGACCAGCCCAATGGACCAAGTAGGTGCGTCACCTACTCAGACTTAACTAAGCTAGTAGGTGACAAGTAGGCGCATCACCTACTTTTACTTATTGACCAGCCCAAAGGACCAAGTAGGTGCATCACCTACTAAAACCCTTTTGACAATGTAATTGGGTCAAGTACACTACCACCTACTTGCATTAATCTCGCCACATAGTAGAAGAATAAGGGGAAAATGGACAACCGAGGCACACTATTCTTATGTCCGAAAACCAATTGAAAAGTCCAAGTAGGTGGATCAGCTACTTGCATTAATTATGGCCCAAATTGACAAGAATAGAGGGATAATTGGCAACATTTACTTAGGAGTGTTGTTGTTCGAGGCTTTTTGGTCTCTTCTTTAACGTCTGATGTTTTTCTTTATAACTTCTTGAAATTTAGAAATTTTCATTACTACTGACCAACTATTTCCATGGAGATTTTCTTAGAATTCTTTCTTATACTTAAAATCTCTCTATGACTCATATTTTTTGTATAACAAAAATGAAAATTAAAAAAAATATAGCACTTTAAAATTACGGAGTAACGCTTTGCCTTAAGATAAAATGTTCTTGACAATGTAGTGTATGTATCAAAAATATGAATACTACCGAATGGTCATATGTAAGTTTAGTAAAATAGTTCAATCCCGCGCAAAGCACGGGTAATTTACCTAGTTTTAAATAATTGACAACTTTTGATCGGTCATTATTTTGAACGAGGATTACCATCTTATTTGAATACGTGACATCATTCTGTTTGTCTTGAATTTGACTAGTATGACAAGTGTAATATTGATATTTGACATAAATTTGGACCTCAAGATGAAATGAATCTTGGATTTGAATCTAACAAATGAACTTATTTAATTCTATAGTACAAATTACTTGTTCAATCCAAATGAACATGAATTTAATAATTTTTTTGTAGAAATTTAATTTTAATTCATGTGTCTACATATGTTTATAAAATAATATATTATATTTTGCTTCTTTTAACCTTTTTGGTTAAGCAAGAGATTTCATATTAGAAAATTAAAAAGTGTTTAGTACAGAAGTAGATGGGGCATCCCCATATTTGAATGTTTGGTTGTGGTATGACCTTGAGTTAAGGTTTTGCAAAATAAAATGCTCCTATAAAAAGAAGTCGTGTCTGTTTGTAGTGCTTGTTTGGCACACAGTGGAGGAACTTTCCCAAAATTAGTGTCACACCTCAGTACCCATTAAGACAGGCAGGCACCCGATGCCCTAAAGGCCCAAGAGAACCAATATGTAACTTGTGGTTACTATGCATATAACTATGACAATTTTAAAGTTGTGACAAGTTC
This sequence comes from Solanum piurae, assembly GCA_029582685.1. NCBI lineage: Eukaryota > Viridiplantae > Streptophyta > Magnoliopsida > Solanales > Solanaceae > Solanum > Solanum piurae. Next base: position 15,972 of record JAJOOO010009111.1, on the reverse strand, counting down.
ACATAGGATGCAATCATACAAACCAACATAAGTAGACCCAAAACTTATATGCAAGACTTGGCCATTGAGGCCACCACTTGTTAAGAGACAAAGAAAACCAATTATGATACTAACAATTTTAGGGTCATTTTTAACATATACATCATACATCATACTATAATATAAAAGAGATTGATGGAGGTTCATAAGAAAGGAGCTGAAGGTCCTCCATTTGAATTTAGTTAATTATGTTCTTGTATGGACGTGATGTTCCAATGTCAGTCGTCCAACTTCCCCTCGCCTATTCCTTTTTTTTAATCTATTTTATTTTCTAAAAATAATAATTATGTATTAAAAATGACAAACCCTAGCAACTTATTCTAATAAATATGGGTCAAGTTGTATTAAATAAATTATGGCTTAGCCCATTGGCCACAAATTAAACAGAATATTTAAAAACTAGCCATCAATTAATTAACTATATTTAAATGAATAGTTCAAAATTCCCAAACCAATGTCATAAATTGATCAGAAATGACTGGGCCAACTATCGGAACGGGTAAAATGGTAACCTTACAAAAATTTCCATAAATGACCTTCCAGATCATTACATTATCCACCACAAAAAACCATGTTCGTCCTCTAACATAAAGAAGAAGAAGGAAGAATAATCGATGTTACCAAAAGCCTGAGTTATGATCTTTCAGAGTCTGTATTCATCTCTCAAAGTGATTTCCTCCTTAGACCATTTCATCAAGATAACAACTATTTTCCTCTGAATAACTGCTGACCCTCACCTACGATCAGACCTAGAATACGTAGGTCCAACTACAAACCGTACTGGATGACCGTGGGTGGGATCAAAGACCATCAACTTTGGACCCCAACAACGGAACCAACATACGGTCCATGGGTCAATCAACGGACCGTGGTTCACGGTCGTAGGTGTCACCTTTTGATTCTAAATTTTCCCTAAGTCTAGGTCTGAACCACGAGACCCTACCTACGGTCCATGATCTGACCCATGATCTATCGGTGGCTTCCGTTGGTTTTGACACCAGGTTCTGGAAAGCTACATTTTTTTGTTTTCTCAAATCGGAGGTGTTACTATATCTCCCTCTTGGAAACATTCATCCTCGAATGAAGTCTAAACACGATGTGTAAGGAGGGAAAGAGCTGCAATCCCTACCACTAAGTACTAGAACTGAAATCTAACTTAACTGAGTTCCAAGAATCATGCAAATATGCTGAAATGCAAGAATAAATGAGGGAACGAGATTCTTGTATCAATAGAGGTGTTACAATATTGGTTTTTATGATGGCAGAAGGGGGCAATTATACTTTTATCAAATTTATAACATGTCTTGTCTAATCTAATCCAATTATCTGTTTCTCTGTGTTGTGAATACTAATATTTGATTCAGGGGGAATGATACGTTATGGGCACAAGAAGACGTGGTTTTTCATCAACAAAAAATGGAGAATTTGTTGAATCGTAAATGATTTTGAAGACTGGCAATGAAAAGTATCACTTGCAAGGAACAAGTATCTCAAACTAATTAGTATAAATATAGTTGTTTTCCGTATGAATAAAATAGTCTTACATGTAGTAGATGACATGTGATAATTTGTGAAATAATCATATGATTCAAAGTTCTACAAGGAAGAGGAAGCCCATAAAGAATAAACCAAGTTAACAAGGGATTTTCAGTCCTGCAAGGAGGAGGAATTACTACAAAGTTATTGAATTAAAGTCAAAGAAAGAAAGAACCTTGGGTCTATAATGTCACGTCCCGAAGCTACCCCCAGGGCATAGGGATGGCAATGGGGTGGGGCAGTTGCAGGGCGGGGCAGGTCTAAGTCTATGCGGGGCAGGGCGTGTTTAAACTTATGCGGGGTGGGGTGGGGAGGGTTGGAATAATTTTTTTAAGAAACTAAGCGGGGCGGAGCTGGTGGCGGGTTGAAATAATTTTCTCACTTTTCTTAATATCTCGTCTCTTAAGCGGTAGTCTATTACCATCTTCACTCTTTCTCTATGGTTTTCAAAGAAGTACTCAAATTTTGTAATCGATTTTAGTTCAGGAAATTTAATTAAAATGATTTGTAGACAAAATAGAATTTATGTACTGTTTTAACAAAACAACAACTAAGAAAATAATTAAACTAGATCTTCACAGTTAAAAAAATATAATAAAAAGTTAAATTTGTGTATTGTTTTAGCAAATAACATAATAAAGAAAAGAAAAAAATCAATATAACATAAATGGGGCGGGTCTTTTCGGGGTAAGGCGGGGCGGGTTAAGAATAGAAAAAAATGTTAAGCAGGGCAGGGTGGGGCGGATCAAAATTTTGCGGGTTAAGCTTCTACCCGCCCCACACCCACCCCAACCCACTCCATTGCCATCCCTACCAAGGCGTAAACACGGGACCTAGGATCACGAGTGACCCCAAGCTAACCCTACTGGCATATCATAAGCATACTATGATAACTGAAATAAGATAATTTTGTGCGGAAGATTAAAACATGGCATAAAGTGAAGTGATGAGGAATACCTATTCTAACTCTGAATATATAATACTGAGTTTAATGACAACTGAAATATCAAACTCAAACAAAAAACTAAATCTAGCTATGTTGGAATAAAAGCCTCTACTAATTAGAGATGTTGGGACATGCCCCAGCTAACTCTAGCAAAACTGAAACTAAAACAAAATGACTGAATAAAAGACATGGCAATCGTCCTAAAAGAATGAGGACTCGCTAATGATGCTAATGAACTGGAGATTGGGAACCGATCTATGCGTGATCTGAATGTTGAGGACCTGAACCTACATCACGAGAATATGTAGCGCAGAGTATGCATCAGTACTTGAAAGGTATTGAGCATGTAGGATAGGATAAAGTTGAATAAAACATATAACTGAACAAAGCAATAAAAGTAATGATATAATCTGAACATGAGGTAAACACTAAAATATACTGAATACTGAGCTAACTGAATGCAATAACCAAATACATGACATGCTGAGACTGAATACTAAACTATATTGATAATTTGGTCAATGCACTAGAATCTAACTATGGGAGCTACTGTTAACCGACATAAATCCATGAGAGCTATCAGTGGAGTCTGATTTATCGCCCCATCGAGAGGACCTAATATACCTTACCAAGGGTATAAAGGCATGACTGGCGTGAACACTAAAACTAATGCCCACAGATGGGACTTATCCTATGGGGGCACGTGGTTCTGGGAATATGATGGTGACTGACCCTTAGTTCAACTCGGTACTAAGCCTACTCCCAACTGATTATGTAAATAACACAATATAAATAAAGTTCTGTAATACTGAATAGCTCAAAATACTGATATGCTAATTGAAAATGCAATATTAATATACTGATAATGAAACATTCTTAACTGAGGCATGTATATAAGAAATAACTGACATAGCAAGTGTAATTCATGAACTAAACGAATCTACATAACAAGGGTTCTGAGTTTCCTGCAAAAACTAAAAAAAAATTCACGAAAATATGATAATCTGATTTGGATTAGTGTAACAACTGAATCACAACATGAATCTGAAATTCTAGGAACCCTAGGTCTAAGCATGATATAGAGAATCAAGAATCTGACTGAATTTTAGGGACCTAATGGGTGAAAGGAACCCACTAGTGAAATCCCACATACCTGGTGACAAATTTCACGGAGAATCTTTCGATCTAAGGGTTGGAATCAGAGGAAACCTTATTGCGTTCTTCGAGAGGCTTGGTCGACTCTTTCTCCTTCTTTTTGTTCAACTTGATGAATTTTTGAAGAATGAGTTGACTAGGGTAAGTTCTAGTTAAGTTACTAGGCTAAAGCTAACTAAAACGGCGTAGTTTAGGGGTTAAATGACGTAGTTTTGTGGGGTCCAACGTATAGGGAAAAGACCAAACGACCCCTGACTTAAATGTTGTCAGGGCCAATCGACTGGTCTTCATAGAGGGGTGCTGAGGGTCACGATCCACGGACCTGGACCACGACTTGTGGTATGACCTACGGTCTGTGGGTCGACCCTTAGACCATTTTTCTAAACTGTTGTAGGAAGGGGTGATACACTCAAATTACACCTCCCTAAAGAAGTATAAGTGATCGTTGTTAAATAAAGAACCCAACTTATAGGTTGGGGTTGATCCCACGAGGAATACGGTTTAGACTTAAACTTAACTCACTATTATATCCGTTTAGTCAAATTATTTCCGAGACAAGTAAATAAAATGGGGGGATTTGTGAAACAAATAACTGTTTGTTGTTTAAGTAACAAGTGAGCAAGATTCAAACTTTGTTGTTATCAATGAGAGAGAGAGAAACTAGGGTGTATGTGTTCCCCATAATCTTTTAACGCGGTAATCATAATACTAGTAATCCTTTCCTAATATTTTACATGCAAAGTTGGTAAGATAGGTATCCCTAAGTGATTGGTCCTCCAAATAGGGAATTTCACCCCGAACCTTGGTCCGGCTACATGTGTATAATTTACTAACCCATACCTTTACCTCAGATTACACATCACATCAATGTATGACTTAGTTTTCACCCTCGCACCAATTGACATTAAACTATTAGATAGTATCACACTAAATCTCTGTTGATAATTCTTTTCTTATTAACTACCTCCTTGGTCCGGCAAGTAGCAACAAGGCGAGTTTTAACGCGTGAACTAGTTAAAAAGACTTCTAAGTGAAAAAATTACCAATACATGCATAAACACTATTCAAGAATTACTTAGTTATTATTCATACATTGTTAATTGTTCATAGTTCCCACAACCCTAGTTGTGGATTTAGCTACTCATGCTTGAAAGAACACAATTCATATTGTTGTAAAGATAATTCATGAACTTACGTTTAGAGTAGAAGAAACCCGTAATCTCCAATTGAATTTCAAAGCAAAAATCATATAAACCGATATCTGGAAATCAAATTGCTAAAGTTTTCAAGTTAATTCCCAAGAAAATATCAAGAACTAAAAGTAACCAATAATGTCTAACCCCGAAAAATGAGGTTTACATACCCTATTTATGGAAAACATGTCCTAAACAAAAAGGAAACAAAATAAGGAAATAAACTTTCTGGATGCGGCTTTGATCGATGACTTCGGCCTACAGACCGTGGGTCGACCTAAAGTCCGTAGGTCCCCTTTGTTGGTCCACACTTAGACTTTTCTTACAGAGGCTAGAACCTTCACTCTCAGATACAATCGACAGACGTGTATAACAGACCGTAAGTTGACCTACGGTCTGTGGGTCCTTTTCCATGGCTCCATACTTGGGAATTTCATTTGGTATTCAAACTTCAACTTCTCTGAATTATTCGACAGATGTGTAGGATGGCTCGTGGGTCGACCTACGATCCGTCACTTGCATCCGTAGTTCCACACTTGGTTAGACTTCACTGATGCTCCATCTACGCCACCCATCTACGGACCGTGACTGGACCTACAATCTGTAGGTCACCTCTGTGGGTGGCTCCTTCTGTATATTTTCAGCTGTCATCTCACAATTCCACGTCCAAGCCTATTTCCTGCAAATATAACACAAAACATTAATTCCTAATACAACATGGCCATAGACACACAACTCTTAAGTGAAATTTATCAAAAATACCGTAAACTCACGGTATATCAAGGGTTGCAGGTGGCCATCCACGGACCCCACCTACGGTCTGTGGGTCACCTTACAGTTCGTGGGTGGTGCCCATCGGTGGCACCTGTGACTTCTGATTTCTGCAAACTGGTATTTCTAGCACACGGGGTGTTACATTATCTCCCCTTGGGAACTTTCGTCCTCGAATGAAGACTAAACTAGCTGAATATGGAGGGAAAAAGCTGCAAACCCTATCACTAAGTACTGGAAACTAAAATCTGACTGAACTAAGTTCCAAGAACATGCAAATACACTGAAAATGCAAGTATAATTGAAGGAACATGATACTAAGACTGAAATTATGCATGAGTAACTGAAAAACTGGAGAGGAAATATTATCTGAAGTTGGAATTGAATTGGAAGGAAAGAGATGAGGATACTTGGCCTTCATGATTGCTTCTGCTTCCCAAGTAGCTTCCTTTACGAACTGACTCCTCCACAAAACCTTAACTGAAGCGACTTCTTTGTTTCTAAACCTTCGAACCTGACGATCAAGAATCTCAACTGGCATATCCTTATAAGTGAGATTATCCTTCACAGCCACACTCTCCAATGGTACTATGGATGCTGGATCACCCACACACTTCTTCAACAACGAAATGTGAAAGACAGGATACACTGCTGCTAGTTCTGCTGGCAACTCTAACTCATAAGCCATTTTACCAACTCTTTTCAAGATCTTGTAAGGTCCTGAAAAGTCATAACTCATTGAAAAATTACAACCCTTAGAAAAAAGTCACAACCTATCGTAAAAGTCACAACTCATCGAATAAGTCACAACCTAAGTTAGGGATATTATAGTAATTTAACATTCAAATTAGGAGTTCATGCTTTTAAGATAATATTAATATATATATATGATGTTATGTCTTGATCAATCATATAAACCTTTTCACATAACATATTTGATAACATTGATGACACACATGAAACAATCAAAGGTCAAAGTTTAGATTTATATTTAAGCTAGAGATTGACTATATATTTTTAATCATATTTTCTAAATTTTCTTCAAACTATCAATTTTTTTGCCGAAGTGCTTCTATTTCTGGATGATATTTAATTTTTTCCCTTCATATTGGTAAGTTATAAAGGCAAATCCCCTACTTCCTATATAAAAAAAACAAGGGCCAAAGCATCATTAACACTTTGTTTGGATGGTTGTTCTATAATGTATCACATTGTATTGTTTTTGTGGTATTGTATCATGAATATTATATTGTTTTAATGAATATAACTCTTAGATAGATTATATCATTTTTCATCATTATATAATATCACACATTAATAATTAGAAGCATAAACAAGAAAAGTAAATACATGGTACAACTACTTTAAAAAGTTATATAGGATAAAGGATAAAATATAATTACTAAATAATAAGTAAAAAAATAAAAAAAATGTAACAAATCAATTACACCAATTTGATCATTATACAATGTGGAAACTTTTTGTCGTTATCTAATAATGGATTGGTGTGTGTGTGCACGCGCACACTCTTTAACTTGGTCTTAACTGGCATCTATGGCCTCTAAGTTTGGATGTGCACAAGTAAACACACAGATTCTATATGTGTAAGCTATGAGTGTCACGCCCCGAGGTTTCCCCTTGACGTAACACGGGACCTAGGATCACGAGTGACCCCAAGCTAACTATGTCTCTGGCATATCATAAGCATACTGAAAATAACTATGTAAAACATGAACTATACGGAAGCTAAAATAATGGATATTTGAAAATTGGGAAAACCCTAACTAGTCTGAATGTATGAAACATACTAAGAGTTTAGTGATAACTGAAACAATCACTTAACAACTCAAGTTGAATCTACTACTATGTCCGAAAAGCCTCTAACTGAGTTGAGTTTCTGGGACATGCTCCCCAGCTAACTCTAACAAAACTAAAAACTGAAATAAAAACTAAAATGAAAACATATATATTGTCCTCAAAATATGAGGACTCACCACTGAAGCTGTTGAATACGGACCAAGAATCGATCTATGCGTGATCTGGATGCTGAGTACCTGAACCTACATCATGAAAGGATGTAGCGCAGAGTATGCATCAATACTTGGAATGTACTGCGCATGCAGTATATAGATACTAAACTGAATAAATACATGTGAGCTGCACAAATCATAATTGAGCATTGATATAGTCTGAAACAAGATATAGATATGTACTAAGGTATAACTGAAAAGAACTGAACTTAATGTAATGACCAAGTGCTAATCATGAAGATAACATGCTTAACTGTAAACTGATATAAATGTTGAAAACCTAGTCAAATACACTGAGAGTGTGATTGTGGGAGCGACTATTAACCGACATACACCACGTGAGCTAAACGTGGAGTCTGATGTATACGCCTCATCGAGAGGACCCAATATACCTTGCCTTGGGTATAAAGGCATGACTGGCATGATCACTAAATTTGATGCCCAACAGAGGGGACTTATAATCCTACAGGGGCATATAGTTTTGAGACTATGAGGGTATACTGAATCCTAGTCCAACTCGGTACTAAGTCTACTCCCAACTGAATATGTATATGACTGAAAAGTAACTGAAATACCAAATAGCTCAAAATGTTGACATGCTAACTGAGAATGCAACAATTACATACTGATAATCTGACCTTCAAAATCTGAAGCATGATTATCTGTTAAACTAACCTAGCAAGTGTAATTCATGAACTAAGAGAATCTACACAAACTAGGATTCTGAGTACTATGCATGGAATTATACTGAATTATAGAGAAACAAGTTATTTAGATCAAGGGAACCATAATCACAATGAATCTTCAAAATGTAGAAACCCTAGGTCTGAACAATTTATGAGAATCTAAAGAACTAATTGAATTCTAGGGACCTAATGGATGAAAAGAACCCTCTAGTGAAATCCCATATACCTGGTGACGAAATTCACGGAGAAATTCTTTGGATTTCGGGGTTGAAACTTGAAGAACACTGTTGTTTGTTCTTGAAAGAAACTGACGCCTCTTTCTCCTATTTTCGTGTGTGCTATCTAATATAGCACAACCCACAAGCAATTTTCCCAAAAAGTATAATGAAACCTGTAGAAAGGGACAAAAGATAAGATAAATTATAACATAAATAGTTACTTCTAAATTATGAAGAACAAACAGAGAATTTTCAGACTCGAACATATGGAATCCCATTTGGACCAAAGAATTGACGAGTGCATCATACCAAGCTTTAGGAGCTTGGCACAGTCCGCAGATTGCCTTTTTGAGATGGCAAACATAGTCAGGATGTGCCGAATCTTTGTAGCCCAGGGGTTGAGACATATAGACATTTTTGTGAAGCTTCCCCTAAAGAAAAGAATTATTAACATCAATTTGATGTAAGGCCGAATTTCGTTGTACAACAAGGATGAGCATGGTACGAATCATGGTGGGTTTGACCACTGGACTGTATGTCTTATGAAAATCAACCCAGGCCTTTAAGTGAACCCCTTGGCAACCAATCGTACTTTGTACGTGTCAATGGATCCATCAGCCTTAGTCTTAATTCGGAACAACCACTTATAGGGAACAACATTGCGGGTGTGATCTGGTGGAACCAACTCCCAATTTTGGTTCTTCATTAACGCATCAAACACAACCTGCATAACATCTCTCCAATATGAAAATTTGTGTGCTTGTTTATGTGTCACAGGGGTAAGAGGTACATGCTGGGTTATTTGGGTAGTTGATATACCTTGTGCTTACGGTATTTTTAATACATTTCACTTAAGAGTTGTATGTGTCTAGTGCCTTTTTGTATTGGTTTTTATGTGTTTTTATCATGTTTTGCAAGAAAAATGTTTAGGTGCAGAAGTAAAGACACAACTGAAAGAAATGCATAAAAAGGCATCTACGGAGATGATCTACGGACCGTAGGTCCATTGATGCTCCATAGATGGTGATCGTAGATCAGCAGGCAAGGCAAGGAAGACAAATCAGGGAAATCTGACCAAGTGTGGAACCACGCTAGCCATTGACGGTCCGTAGATTGATCTACGGATCGTACTACTAAATCGTATAATGTGACTGCGAGGGTTCCAGTACTTGATTTTTGGAAAATTCTAAGTATGGAGCTACGGAGAGGGATCGACAGACCGTAGATTGATCTACGGTTCACACTGGTGTTTCATCATTTGTTTCAGAGAAGCTGATTATTGGAAGCTAAAATATTTTCCAAGTCCTGACTGACGAAAGGGACTCACGGACCGTAGATCCATTGACGGTCCGTGAGTCAGTCTCATGGAATGAAGAAGCGTGCCTGAATAAACTTTCCTTATTTTGTTTCCCTTTTAATTTAGGACTTGTTTTCTATAAATAGGGCATGTAACCTCGTTTTTGGGGGTTAGATTTTATTATTTTTATTCTAGTATTTGACTTTGGAGATTAACTTACAATTTTAGCAATTCTTAATTTTCTAAGCACGTTTTGGTGATCTTTATTTGGAAATTCAAGGTGAAAATTCCAGGTTTGTTATTCTCAATTAAGTAAGATCATAATTCTTTCATCTAAAACAATGAGTTATTTTCATATGATTATGGGTAACTAAACTCCACAACTAGGGTTGTGGGAACCATGAGCGATTAACAAAGTATATACAGTGAATAAGCAATTCTTGAATAGTGTTTTGCATGCATTGATAATTCTTCCGTTCAAAAGTCTTTTTAACGGTGGCCAACAGTAGAACTCGTCTTGTTGCTACTTGCCGGACGAAGGAGGTAATCAACAAGAAAATAATTATCAACATAGATTTAGTGTGATACTATCTAATAGTCTAGTGTTGATTGGTGCGAAGTAACAACTAAGCCAAACATCGATGTGATGTCTAATATGAGGTAAAGGTAAGGATTAATAAATTATACACACGTACTCGGACCAAGGTGCGGGGTGAAATTCTCTAGATGCCGGACCAAGGATTTAAAGATACTTAGCTTATCACTTTGCATGTAGTACACTAGGAAAGGATTGCTATTACTAGGATTACTGCGTTATGAGCTTGTGAGGAACACGTATACCTTAGTTAATTATCTCATCTTGATAACAACCAAAATTAACTTTTGTTTACTAATTACTTACTGAATTCTTACAATTTATTTCACAAATCCCCCCCTTTTAATTACTTGTTTCTGGAAGTAATTTGACTAAACGAATATAATTGTTGGTTAAAGTTAAGTCTAAACTATTTTCCTTGTGGGATAGACCCAAACCTACAAGTTGGGGTCTTTACTTGATAATGATCGCTTATGCTTCTTTAGGGAGGTATAATTTGAGCGTATCAAATTTTGGTGCCACTGCCGGGGATTTTGACACTTTTAGATTAATTCTAACTACATTATTGAACTTTAGTCAAATATTTCCTAATTTTACTTTTTGTTTTTGTTTTTGTCTCTCTCAGGTTCTGACTCTAGTGTATGCCAAGTACACGGAGCCAGGGTGAACCACTTACACCTTACGATCAAGAGTTGAACCGAACTTTGTGAAGAATGAACAATCAAGGAGTTCAAGTTAATGCTATCGGAGGTAATCTAGGTGATGACCTCCAAGGGTAGTTGGTGGGGACAACCAAGTTCTAACTGAAAATAAATTGGGAGATGCATTGAGGGTGCAGGGTCCACCAGGCCCACGACTGTATGACAACTATAGGGGAAACACATTTGTAGTGACCAGTAGCTTGATGCAGATGCTTACAGTGAGGTGCTTGTTCTAGGGCTTGCCATCGGAGGACCCACATGCTCACATAGAAAAGATAAGGGTGGTTTGCAAGAGCTGTATAGGTCGACCAGACTTAGATATGGATGTCATCGGATTATGAGTGTTCCCTCTATCACTGACAGGCGATGTTGTTGTATGGTTCACTGAGATTCCTTATAACTCAATATACACATGGAACCAACTGAAGGATGTGTTCTTAGAAAGATATTATCCAGTGTCCAAGAAGCTCAATCACAAAGATAAGGTCAATAATTTTGTGGCATTACCGGGAGAGTCTGTGAGTACCTCATGGGACATATTCACTACGTTTGTAAGAGGTTTTCCGAATCACCGTATTGATGATGATTCACTGAAGGAATATTTCTATCGAGGTCGGAATGATAATAATAAAGCAGTGCTTGATACTATTGCTGGAGATTCATATGGTGAGTGCACATACGCACATATTGCAGAAAAACTTGACAAGATCTCTCGCATTAATAAAGCATGGAGCACTAGGAGGTCGGATACTGGGAGAAACACATTTGCCGGTCATTCTACAAACAACCAGTCTATGGAAGATATTCGTGAAGAGATGGCTCGGATGAGGACCGAGTTGGGGTTGGTATTGAAGCATGTGAACGGAGGTGCAGAAAAGGTAAATGTTGTGAAATACTTGACTAGAACTCCACCACTAATTCATGAGTGTTACTATGAAGAAGATGTTTATGCGGTGAATGATCAGACGGGGGGTTTCCAACCAAATGCCCAAGGATCCAACACGGACAATTGGCACCAAGGTCAAGGAAACCAAGGTCGAAACTATGGAAATTACAACCAAGAGGGTCAATATGTCCGGGATGGGAAATTCAATCGCGACAACAACTATAACTGAAACAACTATGGCAATAGAAATGACCGAGTTGGACCTTATGTTACCCCTCAAAATCGGGATTCTAGCACTAGGGAAATTGAAGGCAATATGGCGCGTATTGAAGATATGATGCAGAATATGCTGAGAAGGTTTGATGCAACTAATGAGAATGTGAGGGAGATGAGAAACAACTTGTCTGGTATTGGTCAAAAGGTTGATGCACATGCAATGTCAATAAAGCATCTGGAGCAGCAGATGACTCAGTTGTCTACTACAATGAACCCATGACAACCTGGCACTCTTCCTAGCAACACCATCCAGAATCCAAAGAATGATGGTCATTGTATGACAGTTACTACTCGAGGGGGTAAGCAAACCATTGATCCACCCATGCCGTCTGTGGTGGATGTTGAGATTAGAAAAGAAGATCATGTGGTAGAGGTTAGAGAAGAATTTGAGAATGCGACAGAGAAAGAAGCGGAGATATCTCAGAAAATGGTCCCCATACCTACACCTCCACCACCTTTTCCACAGAGGTTAGTGAAGAAGACTGAAGATGGTAAATATCGCAGGTTTATTACTATGTTGAAGCAGCTTTCCATCAACGTGCCGTTGATAGAAGCTTTGGAGCAAATGCCTGGGTATGCGAAGTTTATGAAAGATATGGTATCAAAGAAAAGGTTTGTGAGTTTTGAAGATGATGATAGATTGCAGCATTGTAGCGCTATTGCTACAAGGTCTCTTGTGCAGAAAAAGGAAGATCCTGGTGCTTTCACGATTCCATGCACGATAGGGTTGTTACACTTTGCTAAGGCATTGTGTGATCTTGGTGGTAGCATCAACCTCATGCCATTGTCTATTTATAAGAAGTTGGGTCCAGGGGATCCAAAGCCTACTACGATGCGGTTACTTATGGCCGATCGAACTATGAAAAGGCCCATTGGTATACTCCATGATGTGCTAGTGAAAGTGGAGTCGTTCATCTTTTCGACGGATTTTGTGATTCTTGACTGTGAGGTTGATTTTGAGGTTCCCATCATCCTTGAGAGACAATTCCTTGCCACAGGGCGTGCGTTGGTTGATATGGAGAAGGGGCAGATGAAGTTCAGACTGAACAATGAAGAAGCAACTTTCAATATTTGTAGGACCATGAAGCAAAGTGGTGAGCTCCAAACAGAGTTGAGAGTGAAACAGAAGTGCAAACTGAAGAGCGACTAGGTGTTGAGGCACTAGCAGCAGTTATGATGAATTTTGATAGTGATGGTATGGAAGAGTATGATGAGTTAGTAACTACACTCGATAGGTGCAAATATCATTCAAAACCAAAGAAGTATGAATTAGACATGAAGAATCAAGAGTCCCCACCCGCGAGACCATCTATTGTCCAGGCACCGAAATTGGAGCATAAGGCTTTACCACCGCATTTGAGGTATGTATTCTTGGGTAGAGATAATACGTTGCCAGTCATCATTGCGGCATATTTAAATGCGCAACAAGTAGAGTGCTTCGTGACTGTGTTAAAGAGGTTCAAGCGAGCTATTGGGTGGACTATTGCGGATATATTGGAATTCCTCCCGGTATTTGTTCTCACAAAATTCAACTCATACCAGATCACAAACCTAGTATCGAGCACCAGAGAGACTAAATCCACCTATGCAAAAGGTAGTTAAAAAGGAGATCATCAAGTGGTTGGATGCCGGAGTTATTTATCCCATTGCAGATAGTAGTTGGGTTTGTCATGTGCAGTGTGTGCCTAAGAAGGGTGGTATTATTGTGGTTCCAAATGAGAGAAACGAGCTTGTTCCAATACGTCCCATGACCGGATGGAGAGTCTTCATGGATTACCGGAAGTTGAATGCGTGGACAGAGAAGGACCACTTTCCTATGCCATTCATGGATCAGATGTTGGATAGACTTGCAGGCAAGGGTTGATATTGTTTTCTTGATGGGTATTCGGGCTACAACCAAATTTCTATAGCTCCAGAAGACCAAGAGAAAACCACCTTCACTTGCCCTTATGGGACTTTTGCTTTCAAACGGATGCCATTTGGGTTGTGCAATGCTCCAGCGACCTTCCAGTGCTGTATGATGTCAATATTTTCTGATATGGTAGAGGACACTATTGAAGTGTTCATCGATGATTTCTCTGTGGTAGGTGACTCTTTTGATAGATATCTGGATCATCTAGCTGAGGTGCTTAAAAGGTGTGAAGACTGCAATCTGGTGCTAAATTGGGAGAAGTGCCACTTTATGGTAAAAGAAGGGATAGTTCTGGGTCATCGGATTTATGAGAAGGGCATTGAGGTTGATAAAGCAAAAGTAGAGGTAATAGAAAAGCTTCCACCACCTATCTCTGTAAAGGGTGTTAGAAGTTTTCTTGGGCATGCAGGTTTCTATAGGAGGCTCATCAAGGACTTATCTAAAATTGCACATCCATTGTGCAAACTGCTCGGAAAGAAGTATAAGTTTGATTTTGATGATGCTTGTCTGAGAACATTTGGAGAGTTAAAGAAGAAGTTGGTATCATTATTTCACCGGATTGGGGACAACCATTTGAGGTAATGTGCGATGCGAGTGGAGTGGCGCTTGGTGTAGTATTAGGACAGAGGAGAGAGAAAATTCTTCACCCTATTTACTATTCTAGAAAAGCTCTAAATGTGGCCCAGAAGAATTATACTATGACTGAACAAAAACTTCTTGTAGTAGTTTTCTCATTCGAGAAATTTCGATCCTACTTGCTTGGTACTAAGGTCATAGTGCATACTGACCATTCTTCATTGAGGTATTTGATGGCGAAGAAGGATGAAAAACTGAGGTTAATTAGATGGGTATTGTTGTTGTAAGAATTTGATTTTGTGGTAAAAGATAGAAAGGGGACCGAAAATAAAGTTGCCGATCACTTGTCCAGATTAGAGGAAGAGGTTGTGCTAAAGCTTGGTGATAGGGCTGAAATTAATGATCTTTTTCTAGAAGAACAGGTATTGGCTGCTTCTCATGATCTGATTCCTTGGTTCGCAGATTTTACTAATTATTTGGCAAGCGATTTGGTGTCCCCGGATTTGTCTTTTCACCAAAAGAAATATTTTATGCATGATGTGAAGAAATTCTTTTGGGATGAGCCTTACTTGTATCGTAATTGCGCTGATGGGATTATTCGTCGCTGTGTGTCCGAAGTTAAGATGTTGAGTGTAATTGAAGCATGTCATTCTTCGCCTGTTAGTGGGCATCATAGTGTTACTCGGACTGCGCATAAGATTTTGCGGTGTCGGTACTACTAGCCTACCATCCACCAAGATGCTCATGATTTCGCCAAGTCTTGTGATCGTTTCCAAAGAGAAGGAGGGATTTCAAAGAGGCAAGAGCTTCCTATGAATCCTATAATGGTAATAGAGTTGTTTGATGTATGGGGCATTGATTTTATGAGTCCATTTGTGAGCTCACATGGGATGAAGTATATTCTTGTTGCGGTTGATTATGTATCGAAATGGGTGGAAGCAGTTGCACTCCCCAATAATGACGGTAAAAGTGTCACCGCATTTTTGAAAAAGAATATCTTCTCCAGGTTTGGTACACCGAGGGCGATTATCAGTGATGGAGGTTCCCACTTTTGTAATAAGTTGTTCAAGGCGCTACTTGAGAAATATGGTGTCCGCCACAATGTAGCCACTCCTTACCATCCGCAGACTAGTGGGCAAGTTGAAGTGTCCAACA